>CM076959.1:20442500-20445806 GCA_039566865.1 Aurelia coerulea | reverse complement strand
CCTAACCCTAACCCTAACCCTAACCCTAACCCTAACCCTAACCCTAACCCTAACCCTAACCCTAACCCTAACCCTAACCCTAACCCTAACCCTAACCCTAACCCTAACCCTAACCCTAACCCTAACCCTAACCCTAACCCTAACCCTAACCCTAACCCTAACCCTAACCCTAACCCTAACCCTAACCCTAACCCTAACCCTAACCCTAACCCTAACCCTAACCCTAACCCTAACCCTAACCCTAACCCTAACCCTAACCCTAACCCTAACCCTAACCCTAACCCTAACCCTAACCCTAACCCTAACCCTAACCCTAACCCTAACCCTAACCCTAACCCTAACCCTAACCCTAACCCTAACCCTAACCCTAACCCTAACCCTAACCCTAACCCTAACCCTAACCCTAACCCTAACCCTAACCCTAACCCTAACCCTAACCCTAACCCTAACCCTAACCCTAACCCTAACCCTAACCCTAACCCTAACCCTAACCCTAACCCTAACCCTAACCCTAACCCTAACCCTAACCCTAACCCTAACCCTAACCCTAACCCTAACCCTAACCCTAACCCTAACCCTAACCCTAACCCTAACCCTAACCCTAACCCTAACCCTAACCCTAACCCTAACCCTAACCCTAACCCTAACCCTAACCCTAACCCTAACCCTAACCCTAACCCTAACCCTAACCCTAACCCTAACCCTAACCCTAACCCTAACCCTAACCCTAACCCTAACCCTAACCCTAACCCTAACCCTAACCACCCTAACCCTAACCCTAACCCTAACCCTAACCCTAACCCTAACCCTAACCCTAACCCTAACCCTAACCCTAACCCTAACCCTAACCCTAACCCTAACCCTAACCCTAACCCTAACCCTAACCCTAACCCTAACCCTAACCCTAACCCTAACCCTAACCCTAACCCTAACCCTAACCCTAACCCTAACCCTAACCCTAACCCTAACCCTAACCCTAACCCTAACCCTAACCCTAACCCTAACCCTAACCCTAACCCTAACCCTAACCCTAACCCTAACCCTAACCCTAACCCTAACCCTAACCCTAACCCTAACCCTAACCCTAACCCTAACCCTAACCCTAACCCTAACCCTAACCCTAACCCTAACCCTAACCCTAACCCTAACCCTAACCCTAACCCTAACCCTAACCCTAACCCTAACCCTAACCCTAACCCTAACCCTAACCCTAACCCTAACCCTAACCCTAACCCTAACCCTAACCCTAACCCTAACCCTAACCCTAACCCTAACCCTAACCCTAACCCTAACCCTAACCCTAACCCTAACCCTAACCCTAACCCTAACCCTAACCCTAACCCTAACCCTAACCCTAACCCTAACCCTAACCCTAACCCTAACCCTAACCCTAACCCTAACCCTAACCCTAACCCTAACCCTAACCCTAACCCTAACCCTAACCCTAACCCTAACCCTAACCCTAACCCTAACCCTAACCCTAACCCTAACCCTAACCCTAACCCTAACCCTAACCCTAACCCTAACCCTAACCCTAACCCTAACCCTAACCCTAACCCTAACCCTAACCCTAACCCTAACCCTAACCCTAACCCTAACCCTAACCCTAACCCTAACCCTAACCCTAACCCTAACCCTAACCCTAACCCTAACCCTAACCCTAACCCTAACCCTAACCCTAACCCTAACCCTAACCCTAACCCTAACCCTAACCCTAACCCTAACCCTAACCCTAACCCTAACCCTAACCCTAACCCTAACCCTAACCCTAACCCTAACCCTAACCCTAACCCTAACCCTAACCCTAACCCTAACCCTAACCCTAACCCTAACCCTAACCCTAACCCTAACCCTAACCCTAACCCTAACCCTAACCCTAACCCTAACCCTAACCCTAACCCTAACCCTAACCCTAACCCTAACCCTAACCCTAACCCTAACCCTAACCCTAACCCTAACCCTAACCCTAACCCTAACCCTAACCCTAACCCTAACCCTAACCCTAACCCTAACCCTAACCCTAACCCTAACCCTAACCCTAACCCTAACCCTAACCCTAACCCTAACCCTAACCCTAACCCTAACCCTAACCCTAACCCTAACCCTAACCCTAACCCTAACCCTAACCCTAACCCTAACCCTAACCCTAACCCTAACCCTAACCCTAACCCTAACCCTAACCCTAACCCTAACCCTAACCCTAACCCTAACCCTAACCCTAACCCTAACCCTAACCCTAACCCTAACCCTAACCCTAACCCTAACCCTAACCCTAACCCTAACCCTAACCCTAACCCTAACCCTAACCCTAACCCTAACCCTAACCCTAACCCTAACCCTAACCCTAACCCTAACCCTAACCCTAACCCTAACCCTAACCCTAACCCTAACCCTAACCCTAACCCTAACCCTAACCCTAACCCTAACCCTAACCCTAACCCTAACCCTAACCCTAACCCTAACCCTAACCCTAACCCTAACCCTAACCCTAACCCTAACCCTAACCCTAACCCTAACCCTAACCCTAACCCTAACCCTAACCCTAACCCTAACCCTAACCCTAACCCTAACCCTAACCCTAACCCTAACCCTAACCCTAACCCTAACCCTAACCCTAACCCTAACCCTAACCCTAACCCTAACCCTAACCCTAACCCTAACCCTAACCCTAACCCTAACCCTAACCCTAACCCTAACCCTAACCCTAACCCTAACCCTAACCCTAACCCTAACCCTAACCCTAACCCTAACCCTAACCCTAACCCTAACCCTAACCCTAACCCTAACCCTAACCCTAACCCTAACCCTAACCCTAACCCTAACCCTAACCCTAACCCTAACCCTAACCCTAACCCTAACCCTAACCCTAACCCTAACCCTAACCCTAACCCTAACCCTAACCCTAACCCTAACCCTAACCCTAACCCTAACCCTAACCCTAACCCTAACCCTAACCCTAACCCTAACCCTAACCCTAACCCTAACCCTAACCCTAACCCTAACCCTAACCCTAACCCTAACCCTAACCCTAACCCTAACCCTAACCCTAACCCTAACCCTAACCCTAACCCTAACCCTAACCCTAACCCTAACCCTAACCCTAACCCTAACCCTAACCCTAACCCTAACCCTAACCCTAACCCTAACCCTAACCCTAACCCTAACCCTAACCCTAACCCTAACCCTAACCCTAACCCTAACCCTAACCCTAACCCTAACCCTAACCCTAACCCTAACCCTAACCCTAACCCTAACCCTAACCCTAACCCTAACCCTAACCCTAACCCTAACCCTAACCCTAACCCT
>CM076959.1:20312500-20437500 GCA_039566865.1 Aurelia coerulea | reverse complement strand
CTAACCCTAACCCTAACCCTAACCCTAACCCTAACCCTAACCCTAACCCTAACCCTAACCCTAACCCTAACCCTAACCCTAACCCTAACCCTAACCCTAACCCTAACCCTAACCCTAACCCTAACCCTAACCCTAACCCTAACCCTAACCCTAACCCTAACCCTAACCCTAACCCTAACCCTAACCCTAACCCTAACCCTAACCCTAACCCTAACCCTAACCCTAACCCTAACCCTAACCCTAACCCTAACCCTAACCCTAACCCTAACCCTAACCCTAACCCTAACCCTAACCCTAACCCTAACCCTAACCCTAACCCTAACCCTAACCCTAACCCTAACCCTAACCCTAACCCTAACCCTAACCCTAACCCTAACCCTAACCCTAACCCTAACCCTAACCCTAACCCTAACCCTAACCCTAACCCTAACCCTAACCCTAACCCTAACCCTAACCCTAACCCTAACCCTAACCCTAACCCTAACCCTAACCCTAACCCTAACCCTAACCCTAACCCTAACCCTAACCCTAACCCTAACCCTAACCCTAACCCTAACCCTAACCCTAACCCTAACCCTAACCCTAACCCTAACCCTAACCCTAACCCTAACCCTAACCCTAACCCTAACCCTAACCCTAACCCTAACCCTAACCCTAACCCTAACCCTAACCCTAACCCTAACCCTAACCCTAACCCTAACCCTAACCCTAACCCTAACCCTAACCCTAACCCTAACCCTAACCCTAACCCTAACCCTAACCCTAACCCTAACCCTAACCCTAACCCTAACCCTAACCCTAACCCTAACCCTAACCCTAACCCTAACCCTAACCCTAACCCTAACCCTAACCCTAACCCTAACCCTAACCCTAACCCTAACCCTAACCCTAACCCTAACCCTAACCCTAACCCTAACCCTAACCCTAACCCTAACCCTAACCCTAACCCTAACCCTAACCCTAACCCTAACCCTAACCCTAACCCTAACCCTAACCCTAACCCTAACCCTAACCCTAACCCTAACCCTAACCCTAACCCTAACCCTAACCCTAACCCTAACCCTAACCCTAACCCTAACCCTAACCCTAACCCTAACCCTAACCCTAACCCTAACCCTAACCCTAACCCTAACCCTAACCCTAACCCTAACCCTAACCCTAACCCTAACCCTAACCCTAACCCTAACCCTAACCCTAACCCTAACCCTAACCCTAACCCTAACCCTAACCCTAACCCTAACCCTAACCCTAACCCTAACCCTAACCCTAACCCTAACCCTAACCCTAACCCTAACCCTAACCCTAACCCTAACCCTAACCCTAACCCTAACCCTAACCCTAACCCTAACCCTAACCCTAACCCTAACCCTAACCCTAACCCTAACCCTAACCCTAACCCTAACCCTAACCCTAACCCTAACCCTAACCCTAACCCTAACCCTAACCCTAACCCTAACCCTAACCCTAACCCTAACCCTAACCCTAACCCTAACCCTAACCCTAACCCTAACCCTAACCCTAACCCTAACCCTAACCCTAACCCTAACCCTAACCCTAACCCTAACCCTAACCCTAACCCTAACCCTAACCCTAACCCTAACCCTAACCCTAACCCTAACCCTAACCCTAACCCTAACCCTAACCCTAACCCTAACCCTAACCCTAACCCTAACCCTAACCCTAACCCTAACCCTAGGTTCTTCGGGACATTTTTAGGGGGTTTTGGCCGAAAAAAAAATTTTTTTTTTCAAAAATTTTCAAATTCGATTTAAGGCCTAAATAGGCCATTTTACATTGGAATAAGGTTCAGGAAACATATTTGGCGTTCTTCGGGACATTTTTAGGGGGTTTTGGCCGAAAAAAAATTTTTTCAAAAATTTTCTAAATTGATTCAACGCCTAAAGAGGCCATTTTACATGGGAATAAGGGTCAGGAAACACGTTTAGGGTTCTTTGAGACATTTTTAGGGGGTTTTGGCCGAAAAAAAAATTTTTCAAAAATTTTCAAAATCGATTTAAGGCCTAAATAGGCCGTTTTACATGGGAATAAGGGTCAGGAAACATGTTTGGGGTTCTTTGGGACATTTTTAGGGGGTTTTGGCCGAAAAAAAATTTTTTCAAAAATTTTCAAAATCGATTTAAGGCCTAAATAGGCCGTTTTACATGGGAATAAGGGTCAGGAAACATGTTTGGGGTTCTTTGGGACATTTTTAGGGGGTTTTGGCCGAAAAAAAAATTTTTTTTTCAAAAATTTTCAAAATCGATTTAAGGCCTAAATAGGCCGTTTTACATGGGAATAAGGGTCAGAAAACATGTTTGGGGTTCTTTGGGACATTTTTAGGGGGTTTTGGCCGAAAAAAAAATTTTTTTTTCAAAAATTTTCAAAATCGATTTAAGGCCTAAATAGGCCATTTTAAATGGGAATAAGGGTCAGGAAACATGTTTGGGGTTCTTTGGGACATTTTTAGGGGGTTTTGGCCGAAAAAAAAATTTTTTTTTCAAAAATTTTCAAAATCGATTTAAGGCCTAAATAGGCCATTTTAAATGGGAATAAGGGTCAGGAAACATGTTTGGGGTTCTTTGGGACATTTTAAGGGGGTTTTGGCCGAAAAAAATTTTTTTTTTTCAAAAATTTTCTAAATTGATTTAAGGCCTAAATAGGCCATTTTAAATGGGAATAAGGGTTAGGAAACATGTTTAGGGTTCTTTGAGACATTTTTAGGGGGTTTTGGCCGAAAAAAAAAATTTTTTTTTCAAAAATTTTTTTAAATTGATTTAAGGCCTAAATAGGCCATTTTACATGGGAATGAGGGTCAGGAAACATGTTTGGGGTTCTTTGGGACATTTTTAGGGGGTTTTTGATGAAAAAAAAATTTTTTTTTCAAAAATTTTCGAAATCGATTTAAGGCCTAAATAGGCCATTTTACATGGGAATAAGGGTCAGGAAACACGTTTGGGGTTCTTTGGGACATTTTTAGGGGGTTTTGGACGAAAAAAAATTTTTTTTTCAAAAATTTTCAAAATCCATTTAAGGCCTAAATAGGCCATTTTACATGGGAATAAGGGTCAGGGAACATGTTTGGGGTACTTTGGGACATTTTTAGGGGGTTTTGGCCGAAAAAAATTTTTTTTTTCCAAAAATTTTCTAAATTGATTTAAGGCCTAAATGGGCCATTTTACATGGGAATAAGGGTCAGGGAACATGTTTGGGGTTCTTTGGGACATTTTTAGGGGGTTTTGGCCGAAAAAAATTTTTTTTTTTCAAAAGTTTTCTAAATTGATTTAAGGCCTAAATAGGCCATTTTACATGGGAATAAGGGTCAGGGAACATGTTTGGGGTTCTTTGGGACATTTTTAGGGGGTTTTGGCCGAAAAAAAAATTTTTTTTCAAAAATTTTCAAAATCGATTTAAGGCCTAAATAGGCCATTTTACATGGGAATAAGGGTCAGGAAACTCGTTTAGGGTTCTTTGAGACATTTTTAGGGGGTTTTGGCCGAAAAAAAATTTTTTTTTTCAAAAATTTTCAAAATCGATTTAAGGCCTAAATAGGCCGTTTTACATGGGAATAAGGGTCAGGAAACATGTTTGGGGTTCTTTGGGACATTTTTAGGGGGTTTTGGCCGAAAAAAAATTTTTTTTTCCAAAAATTTTCTAAATTGATTTAAGGCCTAAATGGGCCATTTTACATGGGAATAAGGGTCAGGGAACATGTTTGGGGTTCTTTGGGACATTTTTAGGGGGTTTTGGCCGAAAAAAAAATTTTTTTTTCAAAATTTTCAAAATCGATTTAAGGCCTAAATAGGCCATTTTACATGGGAATAAGGGTCAGGAAACATGTTTGGGGTTCTTCGGGACATTTTTAGGGGCTTTTGGCCGAAAAAAAATTTTTTTTTCAAAAATTTTTAAAATCGATTTAAGGCCCAAATAGGCAATTTTACATGGGAATAAGGTTCAGGAAACATATTTGGGGTTCTTCGGGACATTTTTAGGGGGTTTTGGCCGAAAAAAAATTTTTTTTTTCAAAAATTTTCAAATTCGATTTAAGGCCTAAATAGGCCATTTTACATGGGAATAAGGGTCAGGAAACATGTATTACGGGTTCTTTGGGACATTTTTAGGGGGTTTTGGCCGAAAGAAAATTTTTTTTTTCAAAAATTTTCTAAATTAATTTAAGGCCTAAATAGGCCATTTTACATGGGAATAAGGGTCAGGAAACACGTTTAGGGTTCTTTGAGACATTTTTAGGGGGTTTTGGCCGAAAAAAAATTTTTTCAAAAATTTTCAAAATCGATTTAAGGCCTAAATAGGCCGTTTTACATGGGAATAAGGGTCAGGAAACATGTTTGGGGTTCTTCGGGACATTTTTAGGGGGTTTTGGCCGAAAAAAAAATTTTTTTTTCAAAAATTTTCAAAATCGATTTAAGGCCTAAATAGGCCATTTTAAATGGGAATAAGGGTCAGGAAACATGTTTGGGGTTCTTTGGGACATTTTTAGGGGGTTTTGGCCGAAAAAAAATTTTTTTTTCAAAAATTTTTAAATTCGATTTAAGGCCTAAATAGGCCGTTTTACATGGAAATAAGGGTCAGGAAACATGTTTGGGGTTGTTCGGGACATTTTTAGGGGGTTTTGGCCGAAAAAAAAATTTTTTTTTTCAAAAATTTTCAAATTCGATTTAAGGCCTAAATAGGCCATTTTACATTAGAATAAGGTTCAGGAAACATATTTGGGGTTCTTCGGGACATTTTTAGGGGGTTTTGGCCGAAAAAAAATTTTTTTTTTCAAAAATTTTCAAAATCGATTTAAGGCCTAAATAGGCCATTTTACATGGGAATAAGGTTCAGGAAACATGTTTGGGGTTCTTCGGGACATTTTTAGGGGGTTTTGGCCGAAAAAAAATTTTTTTTTCAAAAATTTTCAAAATCGATTTAAGGCCTAAATAGGCCATTTTACATGGGAATAAGGGTCAGGAAACATGTTTGGGGTTCTTCGGGACATTTTTAGGGGGTTTTGGCCGAAAAAAAATTTTTTTTTCAAAAATTTTTAAAATCGATTTAAGGCCCAAATAGGCAATTTTACATGGGAATAAGGTTCAGGAAACATATTTGGGGTTCTTCGGGACATTTTTAGGGGGTTTTGGCCGAAAAAAAATTTTTTTTTTCAAAATTTTTCAAATTCGATTTAAGGCCTAAATAGGCCATTTTACATGGGAATAAGGGTCAGGAAACATGTTTGGGGTTCTTCGGGACATTTTTAGGGGGTTTTGGCCGAAAAAAAAATTTTTTTTTTCAAAATTTTTCAAATTCGATTTAAGGCCTAAATAGGCCATTTTACATGGAATAAGGGTCAGAAAACATGTTTGGGGTTCTTCGGGACATTTTTAGGGGGTTTTGGCCGAAAAAAAAATTTTTTTTTCAAAAATTTTCAAAATTCGATTTAAGGCCTAAATAGGCCATTTTACATGGGAATAAGGGTCAGGAAACATGTTTGGGGTTCTTCGGGACATTTTTAGGGGGTTTTGGCCGAAAAAAAATTTTTTTTTCAAAAATTTTTAAAATCGATTTAAGGCCTAAATAGGCAATTTTACATGGGAATAAGGGTCAGGAAACATGTTTGGGGTTCTTCGGGACATTTTTAGGGGGTTTTGGCCGAAAAAAAAATTTTTTTTTTCAAAAATTTTCAAATTCGATTTAAGGCCTAAATAGGCCATTTTACATGGGAATAAGGGTCAGGAAACATGTTTGGGGTTCTTCGGGACATTTTTAGGGGGTTTTGGCCGAAAAAAAATTTTTTTTTCAAAAATTTTCTAAATTGATTTAAGGCCTAAATAGGCCATTTTACATGGGAATAAGGGTCAGGAAACATGTTTGGGGTTCTTTGGGACATTTTTAGGGGGTTTTGGCCGAAAAAAAAATTTTTTTTTCAAAAATTTTCAAAATCGATTTAAGGCCTAAATAGGCCGTTTTACATGGGAATAAGGGTCAGGAAACATGTTTGGGGTTCTTTGGGACATTTTTAGGGGGTTTTGGCCGAAAAAAAATTTTTTTTTCAAAAATTTTCAAAATCGATTTAAGGCCTAAATAGGCCGTTTTACATGGGAATAAGGGTCAGGAAACATGTTTGGGGTTCTTTGGGACATTTTTAGGGGGTTTTGGCCGAAAAAAAAATTTTTTTTTCAAAAATTTTCAAAATCGATTTAAGGCCTAAATAGGCCGTTTTACATGGGAATAAGGGTCAGGAAACATGTTTGGGGTTCTTTGGGACATTTTTAGGGGGTTTTGGCCGAAAAAAAAATTTTTTTTTCAAAAATTTTCAAAATCGATTTAAGGCCTAAATAGGCCATTTTACATGGGAATAAGGGTCAGGAAACATGTTTGGGGTTCTTTGGGACATTTTTAGGGGGTTTTGGCCGAAAAAAAAATTTTTTTTTCAAAAATTTTCAAAATCGATTTAAGGCCTAAATAGGCCATTTTAAATGGGAATAAGGGTCAGGAAACATGTTTGGGGTTCTTTGGGACATTTTTAGGGGGTTTTGGCCGAAAAAAAAATTTTTTTTTCAAAAATTTTCTAAATCGATTTAAGGCCTAAATAGGCCATTTTAAATGGGAATAAGGGTCAGGAAACATGTTTGGGGTTCTTTGGGACATTTTTAGGGGGTTTTGGCCGAAAAAAAATTTTTTTTTTCAAAAATTTTCAAAATCGATTTAAGGCCTAAATAGGCCATTTTACATGGGAATAAGGGTCAGGGAACATGTTTTGGGTTCTTTGGGACATTTTTAGGGGGTTTTGGCCGAAAAAAAAAATTTTTTTTCAAAAATTTTCAAAATCGATTTAAGGCCTAAATAGGCCATTTTACATGGGAATAAGGGTCAGGAAACATGTTTGGGGTTCTTTGGGACATTTTTAGGGGGTTTTGGCCGAAAAAAAATTTTTTTTTCAAAAATTTTCAAAATCGATTTAAGGCCTAAATAGGCCATTTTACATGGGAATAAGGGTCAGGAAACATGTTTGGGGTTCTTTGGGACATTTTTAGGGGGTTTTGGCCGAAAAAAAAATTTTTTTTTCAAAAATTTTCAAAATCGATTTAAGGCCTAAATAGGCCATTTTACATGGGAATAAGGGTCAGGAAACACGTTTGGGGTTCTTTGGGACATTTTTAGGGGGTTTTGGCCGAAAAAAAATTTTTTTTTCAAAAATTTTCAAAATCGATTTAAGGCCTAAATAGGCCATTTTACATGGGAATAAGGGTCAGGGAACATGTTTTGGGTTCTTTGGGACATTTTTAGGGGGTTTTGGCCGAAAAAAAAATTTTTTTTTCAAAAATTTTCTAAATCGATTTAAGGCCTAAATAGGCCATTTTACATGGGAATAAGGGTCAGGAAACATGTTTGGGGTTCTTCGGGACATTTTTAGGGGGTTTTGGCCGAAAAAAAAATTTTTTTTTCAAAAATTTTCAAAATCGATTTAAGGCCTAAATAGGCCATTTTACATGGGAATAAGGGTCAGGAAACATGTTTGGGGTTCTTTGGGACATTTTTAGGGGGTTTTGGCCGAAAAAAAATTTTTTTTTTCAAAAATTTTCAAAATCGATTTAAGGCCTAAATAGGCCATTTTACATGGGAATAAGGGTCAGGAAACATGTTTGGGGTTCTTTGGGACATTTTTAGGGGGTTTTGGCCGAAAAAAAAATTTTTTTTTCAAAAATTTTCAAAATCGATTTAAGGCCTAAATAGGCCATTTTACATGGGAATAAGGGTCAGGAAACATGTTTGGGGTTCTTTGGGACATTTTTAGGGGGTTTTGGCCGAAAAAAAATTTGTTTTTTCAAAAATTTTCAAAATCGATTTAAGGCCTAAATAGGCCATTTTACATGGGAATAAGGGTCAGGGAACATGTTTTGGGTTCTTTGGGACATTTTAGGGGGTTTTGGCCGGAAAAAAAATTTTTTTTCAAAAATTTTCTAAATCGATTTAAGGCCTAAATAGGCCATTTTACATGGGAATAAGGGTCAGGAAACATGTTTGGGGTTCTTCGGGACATTTTTAGGGGGTTTTGGCCGAAAAAAAATTTTTTTTTTCAAAAATTTTCAAAATCGATTTAAGGCCTAAATAGGCCATTTTACATGGGAATAAGGGTCAGGAAACATGTTTGGGGTTCTTTGAGACATTTTTAGGGGGTTTTGGCCGAAAAAAAAATTTTTTTTTCAAAAATTTTCAAAATCGATTTAAGGCCTAAATAGGCCATTTTACATGGGAATAAGGGTCAGGAAACATGTTTGGGGTTCTTTGGGACATTTTTAGGGGGTTTTGGCCGAAAAAAAAATTTTTTTTTCAAAAATTTTCAAAATCGATTTAAGGCCTAAATAGGCCATTTTACATGGGAATAAGGGTCAGGAAACATGTTTGGGGTTCTTTGGGACATTTTTAGGGGGTTTTGGCCGAAAAAAAAATTTTTTTTTCAAAAATTTTCAAAATCGATTTAAGGCCTAAATAGGCCATTTTACATGGGAATAAGGGTCAGGAAACATGTTTGGGGTTCTTTGGGACATTTTTAGGGGGTTTTGGCCGAAAAAAAAATTTTTTTTTCAAAAATTTTCAAAATCGATTTAAGGCCTAAATAGGCCATTTTACATGGGAATAAGGGTCAGGGAACATGTTTTGGGTTCTTTGGGACATTTTTAGGGGGTTTTGACCGAAAAAAAAATTTTTTTTCAAAAATTTTCAAAATCGATTTAAGGCCTAAATAGGCCATTTTACATGGGAATAAGGGTCAGGAAACATGTTTGGGGTTCTTCGGGACATTTTTAGGGGGTTTTGGCCGAAAAAAAAAATTTTTTTTTTTCAAAAATTTTCAAAATCGATTTAAGGCCTAAATAGGCCGTTTTACATGGGAATAAGGGTCAGGAAACATGTTTGGGGTTCTTCGGGACATTTTTAGGGGGTTTTGGCCGAAAAAAAAAATTTTTTTTTCAAAAATTTTCAAAATCGATTTAAGGCCTAAATAGGCCATTTTACATGGGAATAAGGGTCAGGAAACATGTTTGGGGTTCTTTGGGACATTTTTAGGGGGTTTTGGCCGAAAAAAAAATTTTTTTTTTCAAAAATTTTCTAAATCGATTTAAGGCCTAAATAGGCCATTTTACATGGGAATAAGGGTCAGGAAACATGTTTGGGGTTCTTTGGGACATTTTTAGGGGGTTTTGGCCGAAAAAAAAATTTTTTTTTCAAAAATTTTCAAATTCGATTTAAGGCCTAAATAGGCCATTTTACATGGGAATAAGGGTCAGGGAACATGTTTGGGGTTCTTCGGGACATTTTTAGGGGGTTTTGGCCGAAAAAAAAATTTTTTTTTCAAAAATTTTCAAAATCGATTTAAGGCCTAAATAGGCCATTTTACATGGGAATAAGGGTCAGGAAACATGTTTGGGGTTCTTCGGGACATTTTTAGGGGGTTTTGGCCGAAAAAAAAATTTTTTTTTCAAAAATTTTCAAAATCGATTTAAGGCCTAAATAGGCCGTTTTACATGGGAATAAGGGTCAGGAAACATGTTTGGGGTTCTTCGGGACATTTTTAGGGGGTTTTGGCCGAAAAAAAAATTTTTTTTTCAAAAATTTTCAAAATCGATTTAAGGCCTAAATAGGCCATTTTACATGGGAATAAGGGTCAGGAAACATGTTTGGGGTTCTTTGGGACATTTTTAGGGGGTTTTGGCCGAAAAAAAAATTTTTTTTTTCAAAAATTTTCAAAATCGATTTAAGGCCTAAATAGGCCATTTTACATGGGAATAAGGGTCAGGAAACATGTTTGGGGTTCTTCGGGACATTTTTAGGGGGTTTTGGCTGAAAAAAAATTTTTTTTTCAAAAATTTTTTAAATTCGATTTAAGGCCTAAATGGGCCATTTTACATGGGAATAAGGGTCAGGAAACATGTTTGGGGTTCTTTGGGACATTTTTAGGGGGTTTTGGCCGAAAAAAAAATTTTTTTTTCAAAAATTTTCAAAATCGATTTAAGGCCTAAATAGGCCATTTTACATGGGAATAAGGGTCAGGAAACATGTTTGGGGTTCTTTGGGACATTTTTAGGGGGTTTTGGCCGAAAAAAAAAATTTTTTTTTTCAAAAATTTTCAAAATCGATTTAAGGCCTAAATAGGCCATTTTACATGGGAATAAGGGTCAGGAAACATGTTTGGGGTTCTTCGGGACATTTTTAGGGGGTTTTGGCCGAAAAAAAATTTTTTTTTTCAAAAATTTTCAAAATCGATTTAAGGCCTAAATAGGCCATTTTACATGGGAATAAGGGTCAGGAAACATGTTTGGGGTTCTTTGGGACATTTTTAGGGGGTTTTGGCCGAAAAAAAAATTTTTTTTTCAAAAATTTTCAAAATCGATTTAAGGCCTAAATAGGCCATTTTACATGGGAATAAGGGTCAGGAAACATGTTTGGGGTTCTTTGGGACATTTTTAGGGGGTTTTGGCCGAAAAAAAAATTTTTTTTTCAAAAATTTTCAAAATCGATTTAAGGCCTAAATAGGCCATTTTACATGGGAATAAGGGTCAGGAAACATGTTTGGGGTTCTTTGGGACATTTTTAGGGGGTTTTGGCCGAAAAAAAATTTTTTTTTTCAAAAATTTTCAAAATCGATTTAAGGCCTAAATAGGCCATTTTACATGGGAATAAGGGTCAGGAAACATGTTTGGGGTTCTTCGGGACATTTTTAGGGGGTTTTGGCCGAAAAAAAAATTTTTTTTTCAAAAATTTTCAAAATCGATTTAAGGCCTAAATAGGCCATTTTACATGGGAATAAGGGTCAGGAAACATGTTTGGGGTTCTTTGGGACATTTTTAGGGGGTTTTGGCCGAAAAAAAAATTTTTTTTTCAAAAATTTTCAAAATCGATTTAAGGCCTAAATAGGCCATTTTACATGGGAATAAGGGTCAGGAAACATGTTTGGGGTTCTTTGGGACATTTTTAGGGGGTTTTGGCCGAAAAAAAATTTTTTTTTTCAAAAATTTTCAAAATCGATTTAAGGCCTAAATAGGCCATTTTACATGGGAATAAGGGTCAGGAAACATGTTTGGGGTTCTTTGGGACATTTTTAGGGGGTTTTGGCCGAAAAAAAATTTTTTTTTTCAAAAATTTTCAAAATCGATTTAAGGCCTAAATAGGCCATTTTACATGGGAATAAGGGTCAGGAAACATGTTTGGGGTTCTTTGGGACATTTTTAGGGGGTTTTGGCCGAAAAAAAATTTTTTTTTTCAAAAATTTTCAAAATCGATTTAAGGCCTAAATAGGCCATTTTACATGGGAATAAGGGTCAGGAAACATGTTTGGGGTTCTTCGGGACATTTTTAGGGGGTTTTGGCCGAAAAAAAAATTTTTTTTTCAAAAATTTTCAAAATCGATTTAAGGCCTAAATAGGCCATTTTACATGGGAATAAGGGTCAGGAAACATGTTTGGGGTTCTTTGGGACATTTTTAGGGGGTTTTGGCCGAAAAAAAATTTTTTTTTTCAAAAATTTTCAAAATCGATTTAAGGCCTAAATAGGCCATTTTACATGGGAATAAGGGTCAGGAAACATGTTTGGGGTTCTTTGGGACATTTTTAGGGGGTTTTGGCCGAAAAAAAAATTTTTTTTTCAAAAATTTTCAAAATCGATTTAAGGCCTAAATAGGCCATTTTACATGGGAATAAGGGTCAGGAAACATGTTTGGGGTTCTTTGGGACATTTTTAGGGGGTTTTGGCCGAAAAAAAAATTTTTTTTTCAAAAATTTTCAAAATCGATTTAAGGCCTAAATAGGCCATTTTACATGGGAATAAGGGTCAGGAAACATGTTTGGGGTTCTTTGGGACATTTTTAGGGGGTTTTGGCCGAAAAAAAAATTTTTTTTTCAAAAATTTTCAAAATCGATTTAAGGCCTAAATAGGCCATTTTACATGGGAATAAGGGTCAGGAAACATGTTTGGGGTTCTTTGGGACATTTTTAGGGGGTTTTGGCCGAAAAAAAAATTTTTTTTCCAAAAATTTTCAAATCGATTTAAGGCCTAAATAGGCCATTTTACATGGGAATAAGGGTCAGGAAACATGTTTGGGGTTCTTTGGGACATTTTTAGGGGGTTTTGGCCGAAAAAAAATTTTTTTTTCAAAAATTTTCAAAATCGATTTAAGGCCTAAATAGGCCATTTTACATGGGAATAAGGGTCAGGAAACATGTTTGGGGTTCTTTGGGACATTTTTAGTGGGGTTTTGGCCGAAAAAAAAAATTTTTTTTTTCAAAAATTTTCAAAATCGATTTAAGGCCTAAATAGGCCGTTTTACATGGGAATAAGGGTCAGGAAACATGTTTGGGGTTCTTCGGGACATTTTTAGGGGGTTTTGGCCGAAAAAAAAAATTTTTTTTTCAAAAATTTTCAAAATCGATTTAAGGCCTAAATAGGCCATTTTACATGGGAATAAGGGTCAGGAAACATGTTTGGGGTTCTTTGGGACATTTTTAGGGGGTTTTGATGAAAAAAAAATTTTTTTTTCAAAAATTTTCAAAATCGATTTAAGGCCTAAATAGGCCATTTTACATGGGAATAAGGGTCAGGAAACATGTTTGGGGTTCTTTGGGACATTTTTAGGGGGTTTTGGCCGAAAAAAAATTTTTTTTTCAAAAATTTTCAAAATCGATTTAAGGCCTAAATAGGCCATTTTACATGGGAATAAGGGTCAGGAAACATGTTTGGGGTTCTTTGGGACATTTTTAGGGGGTTTTGGCCGAAAAAAAAATTTTTTTTTCAAAAATTTTCTAAATCGATTTAAGGCCTAAATAGGCCATTTTACATGGGAATAAGGGTCAGGAAACATGTTTGGGGTTCTTTGGGACATTTTTAGGGGGTTTTGGCCGAAAAAAAAATGTTTTTTTCAAAAATTTTCAAATCGATTTAAGGCCTAAATAGGCCATTTTACATGGGAATAAGGGTCAGGGAACATGTTTGGGGTTCTTTGGGACATTTTTAGGGGGTTTTGGCCGAAAAAAAAATTTTTTTTCAAAAATTTTCAAAATCGATTTAAGGCCTAAATAGGCCATTTTACATGGGAATAAGGGTCAGGAAACATGTTTGGGGTTCTTTGGACATTTTTAGGGGGTTTTGGCCGAAAAAAAATTTTTTTTTTCAAAAATTTTCAAAATCGATTTAAGGCCTAAATAGGCCATTTTACATGGGAATAAGGGTCAGGAAACATGTTTGGGGTTCTTTGGGACATTTTTAGGGGGTTTTGGCCGAAAAAAAATTTTTTTTTCAAAAATTTTCAAAATCGATTTAAGGCCTAAATAGGCCATTTTACATGGGAATAAGGGTCAGGAAACATGTTTGGGGTTCTTTGGGACATTTTTAGGGGGTTTTGGCCGAAAAAAAAAATTTTTTTTTCAAAAATTTTCAAAATCGATTTAAGGCCTAAATAGGCCATTTTACATGGGAATAAGGGTCAGGAAACATGTTTAGGGTTCTTTGGGACATTTTTAGGGGGTTTTGGCCGAAAAAAAATTTTTTTTTTCAAAAATTTTCAAAATCGATTTAAGGCCTAAATAGGCCATTTTACATGGGAATAAGGGTCAGGAAACATGTTTGGGGTTCTTTGGGACATTTTTAGGGGGTTTTGGCCGAAAAAAAATTTTTTTTTCAAAAATTTTCAAAATCGATTTAAGGCCTAAATAGGCCGTTTTACATGGGAATAAGGGTCAGGAAACATGTTTGGGGTTCTTCGGGACATTTTTAGGGGGTTTTGGCCGAAAAAAAAATTTTTTTTTCAAAAATTTTCAAAATCGATTTAAGGCCTAAATAGGCCATTTTACATGGGAATAAGGGTCAGGAAACATGTTTGGGGTTCTTCGGGACATTTTTAGGGGGTTTTGGCCGAAAAAAAATTTTTTTTTTCAAAAATTTTCAAAATCGATTTAAGGCCTAAATAGGCCATTTTACATGGGAATAAGGGTCAGGAAACATGTTTGGGGTTCTTTGGGACATTTTTAGGGGGTTTTGGCCGAAAAAAAAATTTTTTTTTCAAAAATTTTCAAATTCGATTTAAGGCCTAAATAGGCCATTTTACATGGGAATAAGGGTCAGGAAACATGTTTGGGGTTCTTCGGGACATTTTTAGGGGGTTTTGGCCGAAAAAAAATTTTTTTTTTCAAAAATTTTCAAAATCGATTTAAGGCCTAAATAGGCCATTTTACATGGGAATAAGGGTCAGGGAACATGTTTTGGGTTCTTTGGGACATTTTTAGGGGGTTTTGGCCGAAAAAAAAATTTTTTTTTCAAAAATTTTCAAAATCGATTTAAGGCCTAAATAGGCCATTTTACATGGGAATAAGGGTCAGGAAACATGTTTGGGGTTCTTTGGGACATTTTTAGGGGGTTTTGGCCGAAAAAAAAAATTTTTTTTCAAAAATTTTCAAAATCGATTTAAGGCCTAAATAGGCCATTTTACATGGGAATAAGGGTCAGGAAACATGTTTGGGGTTCTTTGGGACATTTTTAGGGGGTTTTGGCCGAAAAAAAATTTTTTTTTTTCAAAAATTTTCAAAATCGATTTAAGGCCTAAATAGGCCATTTTACATGGGAATAAGGGTCAGGGAACATGTTTTGGGTTCTTTGGGACATTTTTAGGGGGTTTTGGCCGAAAAAAAAATTTTTTTTCCAAAAATTTTCAAAATCGATTTAAGGCCTAAATAGGCCATTTTACATGGGAATAAGGGTCAGGAAACATGTTTGGGGTTCTTTGGGACATTTTTAGGGGGTTTTGGCCGAAAAAAAAAATTTTTTTTCAAAAATTTTCTAAATCGATTTAAGGCCTAAATAGGCCATTTTACATGGGAATAAGGGTCAGGAAACATGTTTGGGGTTCTTTGGGACATTTTTAGGGGGTTTTGGCCGAAAAAAAATTTTTTTTTCAAAAATTTTCTAAATCGATTTAAGGCCTAAATAGGCCATTTTACATGGGAATAAGGGTCAGGAAACATGTTTGGGGTTCTTTGGGACATTTTTAGGGGGTTTTGGCCGAAAAAAAAATTTTTTTTTCAAAAATTTTCAAAATCGATTTAAGGCCTAAATAGGCCATTTTACATGGGAATAAGGGTCAGGAAACATGTTTGGGGTTCTTTGAGGACATTTTTAGGGGGTTTTGGCCGAAAAAAAAAATTTTTTTTTTCAAAAATTTTCAAAATCGATTTAAGGCCTAAATAGGCCGTTTTACATGGGAATAAGGGTCAGGAAACATGTTTGGGGTTCTTCGGGACATATTTAGGGGGTTTTGGCCGAAAAAAAAAATTTTTTTTTCAAAAATTTTCAAATTTGATTTAAGGCCTAAATAGGCCATTTTACATGGGAATAAGGGTCAGGAAACATGTTTGGGGTTCTTTGGGACATTTTTAGGGGGTTTTGGCCGAAAAAAAAATTTTTTTTTCAAAAATTTTCAAAATCGATTTAAGGCCTAAATAGGCCATTTTACATGGGAATAAGGGTCAGGAAACATGTTTGGGGTTCTTTGGGACATTTTTAGGGGGTTTTGGCCGAAAAAAAATTTTTTTTTTCAAAAATTTTCAAAATCGATTTAAGGCCTAAATAGGCCATTTTACATGGGAATAAGGGTCAGGGAACATGTTTGGGGTTCTTTGGGACATTTTTAGGGGGTTTTGGCCGAAAAAAAAATTTTTTTTTCAAAAATTTTCAAAATCGATTTAAGGCCTAAATAGGCCATTTTACATGGGAATAAGGGTCAGGAAACATGTTTGGGGTTCTTTGGGACATTTTTAGGGGGTTTTGGCCGAAAAAAAAATTTTTTTTTCAAAAATTTTCAAAATCGATTTAAGGCCTAAATAGGCCTTTTTACATGGGAATAAGGGTCAGGAAACATGTTTGGGGTTCTTTGGGACATTTTTAGGGGGTTTTGGCCGAAAAAAAAAAATTTTTTTTTCAAAAATTTTCAAAATCGATTTAAGGCCTAAATAGGCCATTTTACATGGGAATAAGGGTCAGGAAACATGTTTGGGGTTCTTTGGGACATTTTTAGGGGGTTTTGGCCGAAAAAAAAATTTTTTTTTCAAAAATTTTCAAAATCGATTTAAGGCCTAAATAGGCCATTTTACATGGGAATAAGGGTCAGGAAACATGTTTGGGGTTCTTTGGGACATTTTTAGGGGGTTTTGGCCGAAAAAAAAATTTTTTTTTTCAAAAATTTTCAAATTCGATTTAAGGCCTAAATAGGCCATTTTACATGGGAATAAGGGTCAGGAAACATGTTTGGGGTTCTTTGGGACATTTTTAGGGGGTTTTGGCCGAAAAAAAAATTTTTTTTCAAAAATTTTCAAAATCGATTTAAGGCCTAAATAGGCCATTTTACATGGGAATAAGGGTCAGGAAACATGTTTGGGGTTCTTTGGGACATTTTTAGGGGGTTTTGGCCGAAAAAAAATTTTTTTTTTCAAAAATTTTCAAAATCGATTTAAGGCCTAAATAGGCCATTTTACATGGGAATAAGGGTCAGGAAACATGTTTGGGGTTCTTTAGGACATTTTTAGGGGGTTTTGGCCGAAAAAAAATTTTTTTTTCAAAAATTTTCAAAATCGATTTAAGGCCTAAATAGGCCATTTTACATGGGAATAAGGGTCAGGAAACATGTTTGGGGTTCTTTGGGACATTTTTAGGGGGTTTTGGCCGAAAAAAAAATTTTTTTTTCAAAAATTTTCAAAATCGATTTAAGGCCTAAATAGGCCATTTTACATGGGAATAAGGGTCAGGAAACATGTTTGGGGTTCTTTGGGACATTTTTAGGGGGTTTTGGCCGAAAAAAAAATTTTTTTTTCAAAAATTTTCAAAATCGATTTAAGGCCTAAATAGGCCATTTTACATGGGAATAAGGGTCAGGAAACATGTTTGGGGTTCTTCGGGACATTTTTAGGGGGTTTTGGCCGAAAAAAAAATTTTTTTTTCAAAAATTTTCAAAATCGATTTAAGGCCTAAATAGGCCATTTTACATGGGAATAAGGGTCAGGGAACATGTTTTGGGTTCTTTGGGACATTTTTAGGGGGTTTTGGCCGAAAAAAAAAATTTTTTTTCAAAAATTTTCAAAATCGATTTAAGGCCTAAATAGGCCATTTTACATGGGAATAAGGGTCAGGAAACATGTTTGGGGTTCTTCGGGACATTTTTAGGGGGTTTTGGCCGAAAAAAAATTTTTTTTTCAAAAATTTTCTAAATCGATTTAAGGCCTAAATAGGCCATTTTACATGGGAATAAGGGTCAGGAAACATGTTTGGGGTTCTTTGGGACATTTTTAGGGGGTTTTGGCCGAAAAAAAAATTTTTTTTTCAAAAATTTTCAAAATCGATTTAAGGCCTAAATAGGCCATTTTACATGGGAATAAGGGTCAGGAAACATGTTTGGGGTTCTTCGGGACATTTTTAGGGGGTTTTGGCCGAAAAAAAAATTTTTTTTTCAAAAATTTTCAAAATCGATTTAAGGCCTAAATAGGCCATTTTACATGGGAATAAGGGTCAGGGAACATGTTTGGGGTTCTTTGGGACATTTTTAGGGGGTTTTGGCCGAAAAAAAAATTTTTTTTTCAAAAATTTTCAAAATCGATTTAAGGCCTAAATAGGCCATTTTACATGGGAATAAGGGTCAGGAAACATGTTTGGGGTTCTTTGGGACATTTTTAGGGGGTTTTGGCCGAAAAAAAAATTTTTTTTTCAAAAATTTTCAAAATCGATTTAAGGCCTAAATAGGCCATTTTACATGGGAATAAGGGTCAGGGAACATGTTTGGGGTTCTTTGGGACATTTTTAGGGGGTTTTGGCCGAAAAAAAAATTTTTTTTTCAAAAATTTTCAAAATCGATTTAAGGCCTAAATAGGCCATTTTACATGGGAATAAGGGTCAGGAAACATGTTTGGGGTTCTTTGGGACATTTTTAGGGGGTTTTGGCCGAAAAAAAAATTTTTTTTTCAAAAATTTTCAAAATCGATTTAAGGCCTAAATAGGCCATTTTACATGGGAATAAGGGTCAGGAAACATGTTTGGGGTTCTTTGGGACATTTTTAGGGGGTTTTGGCCGAAAAAAAAATTTTTTTTTCAAAAATTTTCAAAATCGATTTAAGGCCTAAATAGGCCATTTTACATGGGAATAAGGGTCAGGAAACATGTTTGGGGTTCTTTGGGACATTTTTAGGGGGTTTTGGCCGAAAAAAAAAATTTTTTTTTTCAAAAATTTTCAAAATCGATTTAAGGCCTAAATAGGCCATTTTACATGGGAATAAGGGTCAGGAAACATGTTTGGGGTTCTTCGGGACATTTTTAGGGGGTTTTGGCCGAAAAAAAAAATTTTTTTTTCAAAAATTTTCAAAATCGATTTAAGGCCTAAATAGGCCATTTTACATGGGAATAAGGGTCAGGAAACATGTTTGGGGTTCTTTGGGACATTTTTAGGGGGTTTTGGCCGAAAAAAAATTTTTTTTTTCAAAAATTTTCAAAATCGATTTAAGGCCTAAATAGGCCATTTTACATGGGAATAAGGGTCAGGAAACATGTTTGGGGTTCTTTGGGACATTTTTAGGGGGTTTTGGCCGAAAAAAAATTTTTTTTTTCAAAAATTTTCAAAATCGATTTAAGGCCTAAATAGGCCATTTTACATGGGAATAAGGGTCAGGAAACATGTTTGGGGTTCTTTGGGACATTTTTAGGGGGTTTTGGCCGAAAAAAAAATTTTTTTTTCAAAAATTTTCAAAATCGATTTAAGGCCTAAATAGGCCATTTTACATGGGAATAAGGGTCAGGGAACATGTTTGGGGTTCTTTGGGACATTTTTAGGGGGTTTTGGCCGAAAAAAAATTTTTTTTTTCAAAAATTTTCAAAATCGATTTAAGGCCTAAATAGGCCATTTTACATGGGAATAAGGGTCAGGAAACATGTTTGGGGTTCTTTGGGACATTTTTAGGGGGTTTTGGCCGAAAAAAAAATTTTTTTTTCAAAAATTTTCAAAATCGATTTAAGGCCTAAATAGGCCATTTTACATGGGAATAAGGGTCAGGAAACATGTTTGGGGTTCTTTGGGACATTTTTAGGGGGTTTTGGCCGAAAAAAAAATTTTTTTTTCAAAAATTTTCAAAATCGATTTAAGGCCTAAATAGGCCATTTTACATGGGAATAAGGGTCAGGAAACATGTTTGGGGTTCTTTGGGACATTTTTAGGGGGTTTTGGCCGAAAAAAAAATTTTTTTTTCAAAAATTTTCAAAATCGATTTAAGGCCTAAATAGGCCATTTTACATGGGAATAAGGGTCAGGAAACATGTTTGGGGTTCTTTGGGACATTTTTAGGGGGTTTTGGCCGAAAAAAAAAATTTTTTTTCAAAAATTTTCAAAATCGATTTAAGGCCTAAATAGGCCATTTTACATGGGAATAAGGGTCAGGAAACATGTTTGGGGTTCTTTGGGACATTTTTAGGGGGTTTTGGCCGAAAAAAAATTTTTTTTTTCAAAAATTTTCAAAATCGATTTAAGGCCTAAATAGGCCATTTTACATGGGAATAAGGGTCAGGAAACATGTTTGGGGTTCTTTGGGACATTTTTAGGGGGTTTTGGCCGAAAAAAAATTTTTTTTTTCAAAAATTTTCAAAATCGATTTAAGGCCTAAATAGGCCATTTTACATGGGAATAAGGGTCAGGAAACATGTTTGGGGTTCTTCGGGACATTTTTAGGGGGTTTTGGCCGAAAAAAAAATTTTTTTTTCAAAAATTTTCAAAATCGATTTAAGGCCTAAATAGGCCATTTTACATGGGAATAAGGGTCAGGAAACATGTTTGGGGTTCTTCGGGACATTTTTAGGGGGTTTTGGCCGAAAAAAAAATTTTTTTTTCAAAAATTTTCAAAATCGATTTAAGGCCTAAATAGGCCATTTTACATGGGAATAAGGGTCAGGAAACATGTTTGGGGTTCTTTGGGACATTTTTAGGGGGTTTTGGCCGAAAAAAAATTTTTTTTTTCAAAAATTTTCAAAATCGATTTAAGGCCTAAATAGGCCATTTTACATGGGAATAAGGGTCAGGAAACATGTTTGGGGTTCTTCGGGACATTTTTAGGGGGTTTTGGCCGAAAAAAAAATTTTTTTTTCAAAAATTTTCAAAATCGATTTAAGGCCTAAATAGGCCATTTTACATGGGAATAAGGGTCAGGAAACATGTTTGGGGTTCTTTGGGACATTTTTAGGGGGTTTTGGCCGAAAAAAAATTTTTTTTTTCAAAAATTTTCAAAATCGATTTAAGGCCTAAATAGGCCATTTTACATGGGAATAAGGGTCAGGGAACATGTTTGGGGTTCTTTGGGACATTTTTAGGGGGTTTTGGCCGAAAAAAAAATTTTTTTTTCAAAAATTTTCAAAATCGATTTAAGGCCTAAATAGGCCATTTTACATGGGAATAAGGGTCAGGAAACATGTTTGGGGTTCTTTGGGACATTTTTAGGGGGTTTTGGCCGAAAAAAAAATTTTTTTTTCAAAAATTTTCAAAATCGATTTAAGGCCTAAATAGGCCATTTTACATGGGAATAAGGGTCAGGAAACATGTTTGGGGTTCTTCGGGACATTTTTAGGGGGTTTTGGCCGAAAAAAAAATTTTTTTTTCAAAAATTTTCAAAATCGATTTAAGGCCTAAATAGGCCATTTTACATGGGAATAAGGGTCAGGAAACATGTTTGGGGTTCTTCGGGACATTTTTAGGGGGTTTTGGCCGAAAAAAAAATTTTTTTTTCAAAAATTTTCAAAATCGATTTAAGGCCTAAATAGGCCATTTTACATGGGAATAAGGGTCAGGAAACATGTTTGGGGTTCTTTGGGACATTTTTAGGGGGTTTTGGCCGAAAAAAAAAATTTTTTTTTTCAAAAATTTTCAAAATCGATTTAAGGCCTAAATAGGCCATTTTACATGGGAATAAGGGTCAGGAAACATGTTTGGGGTTCTTCGGGACATTTTTAGGGGGTTTTGGCCGAAAAAAAAAATTTTTTTTTCAAAAATTTTCAAAATCGATTTAAGGCCTAAATAGGCCATTTTACATGGGAATAAGGGTCAGGAAACATGTTTGGGGTTCTTTGGGACATTTTTAGGGGGTTTTGGCCGAAAAAAAAATTTTTTTTTCAAAAATTTTCAAAATCGATTTAAGGCCTAAATAGGCCATTTTACATGGGAATAAGGGTCAGGAAACATGTTTGGGGTTCTTCGGGACATTTTTAGGGGGTTTTGGCCGAAAAAAAATTTTTTTTTTCAAAAATTTTCAAAATCGATTTAAGGCCTAAATAGGCCATTTTACATGGGAATAAGGGTCAGGGAACATGTTTGGGGTTCTTTGGGACATTTTTAGGGGGTTTTGGCCGAAAAAAAAATTTTTTTTTCAAAAATTTTCAAAATCGATTTAAGGCCTAAATAGGCCATTTTACATGGGAATAAGGGTCAGGAAACATGTTTGGGGTTCTTCGGGACATTTTTAGGGGGTTTTGGCCGAAAAAAAAATTTTTTTTTTTTCAAAAATTTTCAAAATCGATTTAAGGCCTAAATAGGCCATTTTACATGGGAATAAGGGTCAGGAAACATGTTTGGGGTTCTTCGGGACATTTTTAGGGGGTTTTGGCCGAAAAAAAAATTTTTTTTTTCAAAAATTTTCAAAATCGATTTAAGGCCTAAATAGGCCATTTTACATGGGAATAAGGGTCAGGAAACATGTTTGGGGTTCTTTGGGACATTTTTAGGGGGTTTTGGCCGAAAAAAAAATTTTTTTTTCAAAAATTTTCAAAATCGATTTAAGGCCTAAATAGGCCATTTTACATGGGAATAAGGGTCAGGAAACATGTTTGGGGTTCTTTGGGACATTTTTAGGGGGTTTTGGCCGAAAAAAAAATTTTTTTTCAAAAATTTTCAAATTCGATTTAAGGCCTAAATAGGCCATTTTACATGGGAATAAGGGTCAGGAAACATGTTTGGGGTTCTTTGGGACATTTTTAGGGGGTTTTGGCCGAAAAAAAAATTTTTTTTCAAAAATTTTCAAAATCGATTTAAGGCCTAAATAGGCCATTTTACATGGGAATAAGGGTCAGGAAACATGTTTGGGGTTCTTTGGGACATTTTTAGGGGGTTTTGGCCGAAAAAAAATTTTTTTTTTCAAAAATTTTCAAAATCGATTTAAGGCCTAAATAGGCCATTTTACATGGGAATAAGGGTCAGGAAACATGTTTGGGGTTCTTCGGGACATTTTTAGGGGGTTTTGGCCGAAAAAAAAATTTTTTTTTCAAAAATTTTCAAAATCGATTTAAGGCCTAAATAGGCCATTTTACATGGGAATAAGGGTCAGGAAACATGTTTGGGGTTCTTTGGGACATTTTTAGGGGGTTTTGGCCGAAAAAAAAATTTTTTTTTCAAAAATTTTCAAAATCGATTTAAGGCCTAAATAGGCCATTTTACATGGGAATAAGGGTCAGGAAACATGTTTGGGGTTCTTTGGGACATTTTTAGGGGGTTTTGGCCGAAAAAAAAATTTTTTTTTCAAAAATTTTCAAAATCGATTTAAGGCCTAAATAGGCCATTTTACATGGGAATAAGGGTCAGGAAACATGTTTGGGGTTCTTTGGGACATTTTTAGGGGGTTTTGGCCGAAAAAAAAAATTTTTTTTCAAAAATTTTCAAAATCGATTTAAGGCCTAAATAGGCCATTTTACATGGGAATAAGGGTCAGGAAACATGTTTGGGGTTCTTCGGGACATTTTTAGGGGGTTTTGGCCGAAAAAAAAAATTTTTTTTCAAAAATTTTCAAAATCGATTTAAGGCCTAAATAGGCCATTTTACATGGGAATAAGGGTCAGGAAACATGTTTGGGGTTCTTCGGGACATTTTTAGGGGGTTTTGGCCGAAAAAAAAATTTTTTTTTCAAAAATTTTCAAAATCGATTTAAGGCCTAAATAGGCCATTTTACATGGGAATAAGGGTCAGGAAACATGTTTGGGGTTCTTTGGGACATTTTTAGGGGGTTTTGGCCGAAAAAAAATTTTTTTTTTCAAAAATTTTCAAAATCGATTTAAGGCCTAAATAGGCCATTTTACATGGGAATAAGGGTCAGGAAACATGTTTGGGGTTCTTCGGGACATTTTTAGGGGGTTTTGGCCGAAAAAAAAATTTTTTTTTCAAAAATTTTCAAAATCGATTTAAGGCCTAAATAGGCCATTTTACATGGGAATAAGGGTCAGGAAACATGTTTGGGGTTCTTTGGGACATTTTTAGGGGGTTTTGGCCGAAAAAAAAATTTTTTTTTCAAAAATTTTCAAAATCGATTTAAGGCCTAAATAGGCCATTTTACATGGGAATAAGGGTCAGGAAACATGTTTGGGGTTCTTCGGGACATTTTTAGGGGGTTTTGGCCGAAAAAAAAATTTTTTTTCAAAAATTTTCAAAATCGATTTAAGGCCTAAATAGGCCATTTTACATGGGAATAAGGGTCAGGAAACATGTTTGGGGTTCTTCGGGACATTTTTAGGGGGTTTTGGCCGAAAAAAAAATTTTTTTTTCAAAAATTTTCAAAATCGATTTAAGGCCTAAATAGGCCATTTTACATGGGAATAAGGGTCAGGAAACATGTTTGGGGTTCTTCGGGACATTTTTAGGGGGTTTTGGCCGAAAAAAAAATTTTTTTTTTCAAAAATTTTCAAAATCGATTTAAGGCCTAAATAGGCCATTTTACATGGGAATAAGGGTCAGGAAACATGTTTGGGGTTCTTCGGGACATTTTTAGGGGGTTTTGGCCGAAAAAAAATTTTTTTTTCAAAAATTTTCAAAATCGATTTAAGGCCTAAATAGGCCATTTTACATGGGAATAAGGGTCAGGAAACATGTTTGGGGTTCTTTGGGACATTTTTAGGGGGTTTTGGCCGAAAAAAAAATTTTTTTTTCAAAAATTTTCAAAATCGATTTAAGGCCTAAATAGGCCATTTTACATGGGAATAAGGGTCAGGAAACATGTTTGGGGTTCTTCGGGACATTTTTAGGGGGTTTTGGCCGAAAAAAAAATTTTTTTTTCAAAAATTTTCAAAATCGATTTAAGGCCTAAATAGGCCATTTTACATGGGAATAAGGGTCAGGAAACATGTTTGGGGTTCTTCGGGACATTTTTAGGGGGTTTTGGCCGAAAAAAAATTTTTTTTTTCAAAAATTTTCAAAATCGATTTAAGGCCTAAATAGGCCATTTTACATGGGAATAAGGGTCAGGAAACATGTTTGGGGTTCTTCGGGACATTTTTAGGGGGTTTTGGCCGAAAAAAAATTTTTTTTTTCAAAAATTTTCAAAATCGATTTAAGGCCTAAATAGGCCATTTTACATGGGAATAAGGGTCAGGAAACATGTTTGGGGTTCTTTGGGACATTTTTAGGGGGTTTTGGCCGAAAAAAAAATTTTTTTTTCAAAAATTTTCAAAATCGATTTAAGGCCTAAATAGGCCATTTTACATGGGAATAAGGGTCAGGAAACATGTTTGGGGTTCTTCGGGACATTTTTAGGGGGTTTTGGCCGAAAAAAAAATTTTTTTTTCAAAAATTTTCAAAATCGATTTAAGGCCTAAATAGGCCATTTTACATGGGAATAAGGGTCAGGAAACATGTTTGGGGTTCTTCGGGACATTTTTAGGGGGTTTTGGCCGAAAAAAAATTTTTTTTTCAAAAATTTTCAAAATCGATTTAAGGCCTAAATAGGCCATTTTACATGGGAATAAGGGTCAGGAAACATGTTTGGGGTTCTTTGGGACATTTTTAGGGGGTTTTGGCCGAAAAAAAAATTTTTTTTTCAAAAATTTTCAAAATCGATTTAAGGCCTAAATAGGCCATTTTACATGGGAATAAGGGTCAGGAAACATGTTTGGGGTTCTTCGGGACATTTTTAGGGGGTTTTGGCCGAAAAAAAATTTTTTTTTTCAAAAATTTTCAAAATCGATTTAAGGCCTAAATAGGCCATTTTACATGGGAATAAGGGTCAGGGAACATGTTTGGGGTTCTTTGGGACATTTTTAGGGGGTTTTGGCCGAAAAAAAAATTTTTTTTTCAAAAATTTTCAAAATCGATTTAAGGCCTAAATAGGCCATTTTACATGGGAATAAGGGTCAGGAAACATGTTTGGGGTTCTTTGGGACATTTTTAGGGGGTTTTGGCCGAAAAAAAATTTTTTTTTTCAAAAATTTTCAAAATCGATTTAAGGCCTAAATAGGCCATTTTACATGGGAATAAGGGTCAGGAAACATGTTTGGGGTTCTTCGGGACATTTTTAGGGGGTTTTGGCCGAAAAAAAATTTTTTTTTCAAAAATTTTCAAAATCGATTTAAGGCCTAAATAGGCCATTTTACATGGGAATAAGGGTCAGGAAACATGTTTGGGGTTCTTTGGGACATTTTTAGGGGGTTTTGGCCGAAAAAAAAATTTTTTTTTCAAAAATTTTCAAAATCGATTTAAGGCCTAAATAGGCCATTTTACATGGGAATAAGGGTCAGGAAACATGTTTGGGGTTCTTCGGGACATTTTTAGGGGGTTTTGGCCGAAAAAAAAAATTTTTTTTCAAAAATTTTCAAATCGATTTAAGGCCTAAATAGGCCATTTTACATGGGAATAAGGGTCAGGAAACATGTTTGGGGTTCTTTGGGACATTTTTAGGGGGTTTTGGCCGAAAAAAAAATTTTTTTTTCAAAAATTTTCAAAATCGATTTAAGGCCTAAATAGGCCATTTTACATGGGAATAAGGGTCAGGAAACATGTTTGGGGTTCTTTGGGACATTTTTAGGGGGTTTTGGCCGAAAAAAAAATTTTTTTTTCAAAAATTTTCAAAATCGATTTAAGGCCTAAATAGGCCATTTTACATGGGAATAAGGGTCAGGAAACATGTTTGGGGTTCTTCGGGACATTTTTAGGGGGTTTTGGCCGAAAAAAAAATTTTTTTTTCAAAAATTTTCAAAATCGATTTAAGGCCTAAATAGGCCATTTTACATGGGAATAAGGGTCAGGAAACATGTTTGGGGTTCTTTGGGACATTTTTAGGGGGTTTTGGCCGAAAAAAAAATTTTTTTTTCAAAAATTTTCAAAATCGATTTAAGGCCTAAATAGGCCATTTTACATGGGAATAAGGGTCAGGAAACATGTTTGGGGTTCTTTGGGACATTTTTAGGGGGTTTTGGCCGAAAAAAAAATTTTTTTTTCAAAAATTTTCAAAATCGATTTAAGGCCTAAATAGGCCATTTTACATGGGAATAAGGGTCAGGAAACATGTTTGGGGTTCTTTGGGACATTTTTAGGGGGTTTTGGCCGAAAAAAAAATTTTTTTTTCAAAAATTTTCAAAATCGATTTAAGGCCTAAATAGGCCATTTTACATGGGAATAAGGGTCAGGAAACATGTTTGGGGTTCTTCGGGACATTTTTAGGGGGTTTTGGCCGAAAAAAAAATTTTTTTTTCAAAAATTTTCAAAATCGATTTAAGGCCTAAATAGGCCATTTTACATGGGAATAAGGGTCAGGAAACATGTTTGGGGTTCTTTGGGACATTTTTAGGGGGTTTTGGCCGAAAAAAAAAATTTTTTTTCAAAAATTTTCAAAATCGATTTAAGGCCTAAATAGGCCGTTTTACATGGGAATAAGGGTCAGGAAACATGTTTGGGGTTCTTCGGGACATTTTTAGGGGGTTTTGGCCGAAAAAAAAAATTTTTTTTCAAAAATTTTCAAAATCGATTTAAGGCCTAAATAGGCCATTTTACATGGGAATAAGGGTCAGGAAACATGTTTGGGGTTCTTTGGGACATTTTTAGGGGGTTTTGGCCGAAAAAAAAATTTTTTTTTCAAAAATTTTCAAAATCGATTTAAGGCCTAAATAGGCCATTTTACATGGGAATAAGGGTCAGGAAACATGTTTGGGGTTCTTTGGGACATTTTTAGGGGGTTTTGGCCGAAAAAAAAATTTTTTTTTCAAAAATTTTCAAAATCGATTTAAGGCCTAAATAGGCCATTTTACATGGGAATAAGGGTCAGGAAACATGTTTGGGGTTCTTTGGGACATTTTTAGGGGGTTTTGGCCGAAAAAAAAATTTTTTTTTTCAAAAATTTTCAAAATCGATTTAAGGCCTAAATAGGCCATTTTACATGGGAATAAGGGTCAGGAAACATGTTTGGGGTTCTTTGGGACATTTTTAGGGGGTTTTGGCCGAAAAAAAAATTTTTTTTTCAAAAATTTTCAAAATCGATTTAAGGCCTAAATAGGCCATTTTACATGGGAATAAGGGTCAGGAAACATGTTTGGGGTTCTTCGGGACATTTTTAGGGGGTTTTGGCCGAAAAAAAAATTTTTTTTTCAAAAATTTTCAAAATCGATTTAAGGCCTAAATAGGCCATTTTACATGGGAATAAGGGTCAGGAAACATGTTTGGGGTTCTTTGGGACATTTTTAGGGGGTTTTGGCCGAAAAAAAAATTTTTTTTTCAAAAATTTTCAAAATCGATTTAAGGCCTAAATAGGCCATTTTACATGGGAATAAGGGTCAGGAAACATGTTTGGGGTTCTTTGGGACATTTTTAGGGGGTTTTGGCCGAAAAAAAAATTTTTTTTTTCAAAAATTTTCAAAATCGATTTAAGGCCTAAATAGGCCATTTTACATGGGAATAAGGGTCAGGAAACATGTTTGGGGTTCTTCGGGACATTTTTAGGGGGTTTTGGCCGAAAAAAAAATTTTTTTTTTAAAAATTTTCAAAATCGATTTAAGGCCTAAATAGGCCATTTTACATGGGAATAAGGGTCAGGAAACATGTTTGGGGTTCTTTGGGACATTTTTAGGGGGTTTTGTCCGAAAAAAAAATTTTTTTTTCAAAAATTTTCAAAATCGATTTAAGGCCTAAATAGGCCATTTTACATGGGAATAAGGGTCAGGAAACATGTTTGGGGTTCTTTGGGACATTTTTAGGGGGTTTTGGCCGAAAAAAAAAATTTTTTTTCAAAAATTTTCAAAATCGATTTAAGGCCTAAATAGGCCATTTTACATGGGAATAAGGGTCAGGAAACATGTTTGGGGTTCTTTGGGACATTTTTAGGGGGTTTTGGCCGAAAAAAAAATTTTTTTTTCAAAAATTTTCAAAATCGATTTAAGGCCTAAATAGGCCATTTTACATGGGAATAAGGGTCAGGAAACATGTTTGGGGTTCTTTGGGACATTTTTAGGGGGTTTTGGCCGAAAAAAAAATTTTTTTTTCAAAAATTTTCAAAATCGATTTAAGGCCTAAATAGGCCATTTTACATGGGAATAAGGGTCAGGAAACATGTTTGGGGTTCTTTGGGACATTTTTAGGGGGTTTTGGCCGAAAAAAAAATTTTTTTTTCAAAAATTTTCAAAATCGATTTAAGGCCTAAATAGGCCATTTTACATGGGAATAAGGGTCAGGAAACATGTTTGGGGTTCTTTGGGACATTTTTAGGGGGTTTTGGCCGAAAAAAAAATTTTTTTTTCAAAAATTTTCAAAATCGATTTAAGGCCTAAATAGGCCATTTTACATGGGAATAAGGGTCAGGAAACATGTTTGGGGTTCTTTGGGACATTTTTAGGGGGTTTTGGCCGAAAAAAAATTTTTTTTTTCAAAAATTTTCAAAATCGATTTAAGGCCTAAATAGGCCATTTTACATGGGAATAAGGGTCAGGAAACATGTTTGGGGTTCTTTGGGACATTTTTAGGGGGTTTTGGCCGAAAAAAAAAATTTTTTTTCAAAAATTTTCAAAATCGATTTAAGGCCTAAATAGGCCATTTTACATGGGAATAAGGGTCAGGAAACATGTTTGGGGTTCTTTGGGACATTTTTAGGGGGTTTTGGCCGAAAAAAAAATTTTTTTTTCAAAAATTTTCAAAATCGATTTAAGGCCTAAATAGGCCATTTTACATGGGAATAAGGGTCAGGAAACATGTTTGGGGTTCTTCGGGACATTTTTAGGGGGTTTTGGCCGAAAAAAAAAATTTTTTTTTCAAAAATTTTCAAATTCGATTTAAGGCCTAAATAGGCCATTTTACATGGGAATAAGGGTCAGGAAACATGTTTGGGGTTCTTTGGGACATTTTTAGGGGGTTTTGGCCGAAAAAAAAATTTTTTTTTTCAAAAATTTTCAAAATCGATTTAAGGCCTAAATAGGCCATTTTACATGGGAATAAGGGTCAGGAAACATGTTTGGGGTTCTTTGGGACATTTTTAGGGGGTTTTGGCCGAAAAAAAATTTTTTTTTTCAAAAATTTTCAAAATCGATTTAAGGCCTAAATAGGCCATTTTACATGGGAATAAGGGTCAGGAAACATGTTTGGGGTTCTTCGGGACATTTTTAGGGGGTTTTGGCCGAAAAAAAATTTTTTTTTTCAAAAATTTTCAAAATCGATTTAAGGCCTAAATAGGCCATTTTACATGGGAATAAGGGTCAGGAAACATGTTTGGGGTTCTTTGGGACATTTTTAGGGGGTTTTGGCCGAAAAAAAAATTTTTTTTTCAAAAATTTTCAAAATCGATTTAAGGCCTAAATAGGCCATTTTACATGGGAATAAGGGTCAGGAAACATGTTTGGGGTTCTTCGGGACATTTTTAGGGGGTTTTGGCCGAAAAAAAAAATTTTTTTTCAAAAATTTTCAAAATCGATTTAAGGCCTAAATAGGCCATTTTACATGGGAATAAGGGTCAGGAAACATGTTTGGGGTTCTTTGGGACATTTTTAGGGGGTTTTGGCCGAAAAAAAAATTTTTTTTTTTCAAAAATTTTCAAAATCGATTTAAGGCCTAAATAGGCCATTTTACATGGGAATAAGGGTCAGGAAACATGTTTGGGGTTCTTCGGGACATTTTTAGGGGGTTTTGGCCGAAAAAAAAATTTTTTTTTCAAAAATTTTCAAAATCGATTTAAGGCCTAAATAGGCCATTTTACATGGGAATAAGGGTCAGGAAACATGTTTGGGGTTCTTTGGGACATTTTTAGGGGGTTTTGGCCGAAAAAAAAATTTTTTTTTCAAAAATTTTCAAAATCGATTTAAGGCCTAAATAGGCCATTTTACATGGGAATAAGGGTCAGGAAACATGTTTGGGGTTCTTTGGGACATTTTTAGGGGGTTTTGGCCGAAAAAAAAATTTTTTTTTCAAAAATTTTCAAAATCGATTTAAGGCCTAAATAGGCCGTTTTACATGGGAATAAGGGTCAGGAAACATGTTTGGGGTTCTTCGGGACATTTTTAGGGGGTTTTGGCCGAAAAAAAAATTTTTTTTTCAAAAATTTTCAAAATCGATTTAAGGCCTAAATAGGCCATTTTACATGGGAATAAGGGTCAGGAAACACGTTTGGGGTTCTTTGGGACATTTTTAGGGGGTTTTGGCCGAAAAAAATTTTTTTTTTCAAAAATTTTCAAAATCGATTTAAGGCCTAAATAGGCCGTTTTACATGGGAATAAGGGTCAGGAAACATGTTTGGGGTTCTTCGGGACATTTTTAGGGGGTTTTGGCCGAAAAAAAAAATTTTTTTTCAAAAATTTTCAAAATCGATTTAAGGCCTAAATAGGCCATTTTACATGGGAATAAGGGTCAGGAAACATGTTTGGGGTTCTTTGGGACATTTTTAGGGGGTTTTGGCCGAAAAAAAAATTTTTTTTTCAAAAATTTTCAAAATCGATTTAAGGCCTAAATAGGCCATTTTACATGGGAATAAGGGTCAGGAAACATGTTTGGGGTTCTTTGGGACATTTTTAGGGGGTTTTGGCCGAAAAAAAAAATTTTTTTTCAAAAATTTTCTAAATTGATTTAAGGCCTAAATAGGCCATTTTACATGGGAATAAGGGTCAGGAAACATGTTTGGGGTTCTTTGGGACATTTTTAGGGGGTTTTGGCCGAAAAAAAAATTTTTTTTCAAAAATTTTCAAATCGATTTAAGGCCTAAATAGGCCATTTTACATGGGAATAAGGGTCAGGAAACATGTTTGGGGTTCTTTGGGACATTTTTAGGGGGTTTTGGCCGAAAAAAAAATTTTTTTTCAAAAATTTTCAAAATCGATTTAAGGCCTAAATAGGCCATTTTACATGGGAATAAGGGTCAGGAAACATGTTTAGGGTTCTTTGGGACATTTTTAGGGGGTTTTGGCCGAAAAAAAATTTTTTTTTTCAAAAATTTTCAAAATCGATTTAAGGCCTAAATAGGCCGTTTTACATGGGAATAAGGGTCAGGAAACATGTTTGGGGTTCTTTGGGACATTTTTAGGGGGTTTTGGCCGAAAAAAAATTTTTTTTTCAAAAATTTTCAAAATCGATTTAAGGCCTAAATAGGCCATTTTACATGGGAATAAGGGTCAGGAAACATGTTTGGGGTTCTTTGGGACATTTTTAGGGGGTTTTGGCCGAAAAAAAAATTTTTTTTTCAAAAATTTTCAAAATCGATTTAAGGCCTAAATAGGCCATTTTACATGGGAATAAGGGTCAGGAAACATGTTTGGGGTTCTTTGGGACATTTTTAGGGGGTTTTGGCCGAAAAAAAAATTTTTTTTCAAAAATTTTCAAAATCGATTTAAGGCCTAAATAGGCCATTTTACATGGGAATAAGGGTCAGGAAACATGTTTGGGGTTCTTTGGGACATTTTTAGGGGGTTTTGGCCGAAAAAAAATTTTTTTTTTCAAAAATTTTCAAAATCGATTTAAGGCCTAAATAGGCCATTTTACATGGGAATAAGGGTCAGGAAACATGTTTGGGGTTCTTTGGGACATTTTTAGGGGGTTTTGGCCGAAAAAAAATTTTTTTTTTCAAAAATTTTCAAAATCGATTTAAGGCCTAAATAGGCCATTTTACATGGGAATAAGGGTCAGGAAACATGTTTGGGGTTCTTTGGGACATTTTTAGGGGGTTTTGGCCGAAAAAAAAAAATTTTTTTTCAAAAATTTTCAAAATCGATTTAAGGCCTAAATAGGCCATTTTACATGGGAATAAGGGTCAGGAAACATGTTTGGGGTTCTTCGGGACATTTTTAGGGGGTTTTGGCCGAAAAAAAAATTTTTTTTTCAAAAATTTTCAAAATCGATTTAAGGCCTAAATAGGCCATTTTACATGGGAATAAGGGTCAGGAAACATGTTTGGGGTTCTTCGGGACATTTTTAGGGGGTTTTGGCCGAAAAAAAAATTTTTTTTTCAAAAATTTTCTAAATCGATTTAAGGCCTAAATAGGCCATTTTACATGGGAATAAGGGTCAGGAAACATGTTTGGGGTTCTTTGGGACATTTTTAGGGGGTTTTGGCCGAAAAAAAAATTTTTTTTTCAAAAATTTTCAAAATCGATTTAAGGCCTAAATAGGCCATTTTACATGGGAATAAGGGTCAGGAAACATGTTTGGGGTTCTTTGGGACATTTTTAGGGGGTTTTGGCCGAAAAAAAAATTTTTTTTTCAAAAATTTTCAAAATCGATTTAAGGCCTAAATAGGCCATTTTACATGGGAATAAGGGTCAGGAAACATGTTTGGGGTTCTTTGGGACATTTTTAGGGGGTTTTGGCCGAAAAAAAAATTTTTTTTTCAAAAATTTTCAAAATCGATTTAAGGCCTAAATAGGCCATTTTACATGGGAATAAGGGTCAGGAAACATGTTTGGGGTTCTTTGGGACATTTTTAGGGGGTTTTGGCCGAAAAAAAAATTTTTTTTTCAAAAATTTTCAAAATCGATTTAAGGCCTAAATAGGCCGTTTTACATGGGAATAAGGGTCAGGAAACATGTTTGGGGTTCTTCGGGACATTTTTAGGGGGTTTTGGCCGAAAAAAAAATTTTTTTTCAAAAATTTTCAAAATCGATTTAAGGCCTAAATAGGCCATTTTACATGGGAATAAGGGTCAGGAAACATGTTTGGGGTTCTTTGGGACATTTTTAGGGGGTTTTGGCCGAAAAAAAAATTTTTTTTTCAAAAATTTTCAAAATCGATTTAAGGCCTAAATAGGCCATTTTACATGGGAATAAGGGTCAGGAAACATGTTTGGGGTTCTTTGGGACATTTTTAGGGGGTTTTGGCCGAAAAAAAAATTTTTTTTTCAAAAATTTTCAAAATCGATTTAAGGCCTAAATAGGCCATTTTACATGGGAATAAGGGTCAGGAAACATGTTTGGGGTTCTTCGGGACATTTTTAGGGGGTTTTGGCCGAAAAAAAATTTTTTTTTTCAAAAATTTTCAAAATCGATTTAAGGCCTAAATAGGCCATTTTACATGGGAATAAGGGTCAGGAAACATGTTTGGGGTTCTTTGGGACATTTTTAGGGGGTTTTGGCCGAAAAAAAATTTTTTTTTTCAAAAATTTTCAAAATCGATTTAAGGCCTAAATAGGCCGTTTTACATGGGAATAAGGGTCAGGAAACATGTTTGGGGTTCTTCGGGACATTTCTAGGGGGTTTTGGTCGAAAAAAAAATTTTTTTTTCAAAAATTATCAAAATCGATTTAAGGCCTAAATAGGCAATTTTACATGGGAATAAGGGTCAGGAAACATGTTTGGGGTTCTTTGGGACATTTTTAGGGGGTTTTGGCCGAAAAAAAATTTTTTTTTTCAAAAATTTTCAAAATCGATTTAAGGCCTAAATAGGCCATTTTACATGGGAATAAGGGTCAGGAAACATGTTTGGGGTTCTTCGGGACATTTTTAGGGGGTTTTGGCCGAAAAAAATTTTTTTTTTCAAAAATTTTCTAAATCGATTTAAGGCCTAAATAGGCCATTTTACATGGGAATAAGGGTCAGGAAACATGTTTGGGGTTCTTTGGGACATTTTTAGGGGGTTTTGGCCGAAAAAAAAATTTTTTTTTCAAAAATTTTCAAAATCGATTTAAGGCCTAAATAGGCCATTTTACATGGGAATAAGGGTCAGGAAACATGTTTGGGGTTCTTTGGGACATTTTTAGGGGGTTTTGGCCGAAAAAAAATTTTTTTTTTCAAAAATTTTCAAAATCGATTTAAGGCCTAAATAGGCCATTTTACATGGGAATAAGGGTCAGGAAACATGTTTGGGGTTCTTTGGGACATTTTTAGGGGGTTTTGGCCGAAAAAAAAATTTTTTTTTTTCAAAAATTTTCTAAATCGATTTAAGGCCTAAATAGGCCATTTTACATGGGAATAAGGGTCAGGAAACATGTTTGGGGTTCTTTGGGACATTTTTAGGGGGTTTTGGCCGAAAAAAAATTTTTTTTTTCAAAAATTTTCAAATCGATTTAAGGCCTAAATAGGCCATTTTACATGGGAATAAGGGTCAGGAAACATGTTTGGGGTTCTTTGGGACATTTTTAGGGGGTTTTGGCCGAAAAAAAATTTTTTTTTTCAAAAATTTTCAAAATCGATTTAAGGCCTAAATAGGCCATTTTACATGGGAATAAGGGTCAGGAAACATGTTTGGGGTTCTTTGGGACATTTTTAGGGGGTTTTGGCCGAAAAAAAATTTTTTTTTTCAAAAATTTTCAAAATCGATTTAAGGCCTAAATAGGCCATTTTACATGGGAATAAGGGTCAGGAAACATGTTTGGGGTTCTTTGGGACATTTTTAGGGGGTTTTGGCCGAAAAAAAATTTTTTTTTTCAAAAATTTTCAAAATCGATTTAAGGCCTAAATAGGCCGTTTTACATGGGAATAAGGGTCAGGAAACATGTTTGGGGTTCTTTGGGACATTTTTAGGGGGTTTTGGCCGAAAAAAAAATTTTTTTTTCAAAAATTTTCAAAATCGATTTAAGGCCTAAATAGGCCATTTTACATGGGAATAAGGGTCAGGAAACATGTTTGGGGTTCTTTGGGACATTTTTAGGGGGTTTTGGCCGAAAAAAAATTTTTTTTTCAAAAATTTTCAAAATCGATTTAAGGCCTAAATAGGCCATTTTACATGGGAATAAGGGTCAGGAAACATGTTTGGGGTTCTTCGGGACATTTTTAGGGGGTTTTGGCCGAAAAAAAAATTTTTTTTTCAAAAATTTTCTAAATCGATTTAAGGCCTAAATAGGCCATTTTACATGGGAATAAGGGTCAGGAAACATGTTTGGGGTTCTTTGGGACATTTTTAGGGGGTTTTGGCCGAAAAAAAAATTTTTTTTTCAAAAATTTTCAAAATCGATTTAAGGCCTAAATAGGCCATTTTACATGGGAATAAGGGTCAGGAAACATGTTTGGGGTTCTTTGGGACATTTTTAGGGGGTTTTGGCCGAAAAAAAATTTTTTTTTTCAAAAATTTTCAAAATCGATTTAAGGCCTAAATAGGCCATTTTACATGGGAATAAGGGTCAGGGAACATGTTTGGGGTTCTTTGGGACATTTTTAGGGGGTTTTGGCCGAAAAAAAAATTTTTTTTCAAAAATTTTCTAAATCGATTTAAGGCCTAAATAGGCCATTTTACATGGGAATAAGGGTCAGGAAACATGTTTGGGGTTCTTTGGGACATTTTTAGGGGGTTTTGGCCGAAAAAAAAATTTTTTTTTCAAAAATTTTCTAAATCGATTTAAGGCCTAAATAGGCCATTTTACATGGGAATAAGGGTCAGGAAACATGTTTGGGGTTCTTTGGGACATTTTTAGGGGGTTTTGGCCGAAAAAAAAATTTTTTTTTCAAAAATTTTCAAATCGATTTAAGGCCTAAATAGGCCATTTTACATGGGAATAAGGGTCAGGAAACATGTTTGGGGTTCTTTGGGACATTTTTAGGGGGTTTTGGCCGAAAAAAAAATTTTTTTTTCAAAAATTTTCAAAATCGATTTAAGGCCTAAATAGGCCATTTTACATGGGAATAAGGGTCAGGAAACATGTTTGGGGTTCTTTGGGACATTTTTAGGGGGTTTTGGCCGAAAAAAAAATTTTTTTTTCAAAAATTTTCAAAATCGATTTAAGGCCTAAATAGGCCATTTTACATGGGAATAAGGGTCAGGAAACATGTTTGGGGTTCTTTGGGACATTTTTAGGGGGTTTTGGCCGAAAAAAAAATTTTTTTTCAAAAATTTTCTAAATCGATTTAAGGCCTAAATAGGCCATTTTACATGGGAATAAGGGTCAGGAAACATGTTTGGGGTTCTTTGGGACATTTTTAGGGGGTTTTGGCCGAAAAAAAAATTTTTTTTTCAAAAATTTTCAAAATCGATTTAAGGCCTAAATAGGCCATTTTACATGGGAATAAGGGTCAGGAAACATGTTTGGGGTTCTTTGGGACATTTTTAGGGGGTTTTGGCCGAAAAAAAAATTTTTTTTTTTCAAAAATTTTCTAAATCGATTTAAGGCCTAAATAGGCCATTTTACATGGGAATAAGGGTCAGGAAACATGTTTGGGGTTCTTTGGGACATTTTTAGGGGGTTTTGGCCGAAAAAAAATTTTTTTTTCAAAAATTTTCTAAATTCGATTTAAGGCCTAAATAGGCCATTTTACATGGGAATAAGGGTCAGGAAACATGTTTGGGGTTCTTTGGGACATTTTTAGGGGGTTTTGGCCGAAAAAAAATTTTTTTTTTCAAAAATTTTCTAAATCGATTTAAGGCCTAAATAGGCCGTTTTACATGGGAATAAGGGTCAGGAAACATGTTTGGGGTTCTTCGGGACATTTTTAGGGGGTTTTGGCCGAAAAAAAAATTTTTTTTTTTCAAAAATTTTCTAAATCGATTTAAGGCCTAAATAGGCCATTTTACATGGGAATAAGGGTCAGGAAACATGTTTGGGGTTCTTTGGGACATTTTTAGGGGGTTTTGGCCGAAAAAAAAATTTTTTTTTCAAAAATTTTCAAAATCGATTTAAGGCCTAAATAGGCCATTTTACATGGGAATAAGGGTCAGGAAACATGTTTGGGGTTCTTTGGGACATTTTTAGGGGGTTTTGGCCGAAAAAAAAATTTTTTTTTCAAAAATTTTCAAAATCGATTTAAGGCCTAAATAGGCCATTTTACATGGGAATAAGGGTCAGGGAACATGTTTGGGGTTCTTTGGGACATTTTTAGGGGGTTTTGGCCGAAAAAAAAATTTTTTTTCAAAAATTTTCAAAATTGATTTAAGGCCTAAATAGGCCATTTTACATGGGAATAAGGGTCAGGAAACATGTTTGGGGTTCTTTGGGACATTTTTAGGGGGTTTTGGCCGAAAAAAAAATTTTTTTTTCAAAAATTTTCAAAATCGATTTAAGGCCTAAATAGGCCATTTTACATGGGAATAAGGGTCAGGAAACATGTTTGGGGTTCTTTGGGACATTTTTAGGGGGTTTTGGCCGAAAAAAAAATTTTTTTTTCAAAAATTTTCAAAATCGATTTAAGGCCTAAATAGGCCATTTTACATGGGAATAAGGGTCAGGAAACATGTTTGGGGTTCTTTGGGACATTTTTAGGGGGTTTTGGCCGAAAAAAAAATTTTTTTTTCAAAAATTTTCAAAATCGATTTAAGGCCTAAATAGGCCGTTTGACATAGGAATAAGGGTCAGGAAACATGTTTGGGGTTCTTTGGGACATTTTTAGGGGGTTTTGGCCGAAAAAAAAATTTTTTTTTCAAAAATTTTCAAAATCGATTTAAGGCCTAAATAGGCCGTTTTACATGGGAATAAGGGTCAGGAAACATGTTTGGGGTTCTTTGGGACATTTTTAGGGGGTTTTGGCCGAAAAAAAATTTTTTTTTCAAAAATTTTCTAAATCGATTTAAGGCCTAAATAGGCCATTTTACATGGGAATAAGGGTCAGGAAACATGTTTGGGGTTCTTTGGGACATTTTTAGAGGGTTTTGGCCGAAAAAATTTTTTTTTTTCAAAAATTTTCAAAATCGATTTAAGGCCTAAATAGGCAATTTTACATGGGAATAAGGGTCAGGAAACATGTTTGGGGTTCTTTGGGACATTTTTAGGGGGTTTTGGCCGAGAAAAAAATTTTTTTTTCAAAAATTTTCAAAATCGATTTAAGGCCTAAATAGGCCATTTTACATGGGAATAAGGGTCAGGGAACATGTTTGGGGTTCTTTGGGACATTTTTAGGGGGTTTTGGCCGAAAAAAAAAATTTTTTTTCAAAAATTTTCAAAATCGATTTAAGGCCTAAATGGGCCATTTTACAATGGAATAAGGGTCAGGAAACATGTTTGGGGTTCTTCGGGACATTTTTAGGGGTTTTGGCCGAAAAAAAAATTTTTTTTTCAAAAATTTTCTAAATCGATTTAAGGCCTAAATAGGCCAATTTTACATGGGAATAAGGGTCAGGAAACATGTTTGGGGTTCTTTGGGACATTTTTAGGGGGTTTTGGCCGAAAAAAAATTTTTTTTTTCAAAAATTTTCTAAATCGATTTAAGGCCTAAATAGGCCATTTTACATGGGAATAAGGGTCAGGAAACATGTTTGGGGTTCTTCGGGACATTTTTAGGGGGTTTTGGCCGAAAAAAAAAATTTTTTTTCAAAAATTTTCAAAATCGATTTAAGGCCTAAATAGGCCGTTTTACATGGGAATAAGGGTCAGGAAACATGTTTGGGGTTCTTTGGGACATTTTAGGGGGTTTTGGCCGAAAAAAAATTTTTTTTTTCAAAAATTTTCTAAATCGATTTAAGGCCTAAATAGGCCATTTTACATGGGAATAAGGGTCAGGAAACATGTTTGGGGTTCTTTGGGACATTTTTAGGGGGTTTTGGCCGAAAAAAAAATTTTTTTTCAAAAATTTTCAAAATCGATTTAAGGCCTTAATGGGCCATTTTACAATGGAATAAGGGTCAGGAAACATGTTTGGGGTTCTTCGGGACCTTTTTAGGGGGTTTTGGCTGAAAAAAAATTTTTTTTTTCAAAAATTTTCAAAATCGATTTAAGGCCTAAATAGGCCATTTTACATGGGAATAAGGGTCAGGAAACATGTTTGGGGTTCTTCGGGACCTTTTTAGGGGGTTTTGGCCGAAAAAAAAATTTTTTTTTCAAAAATTTTCAAATTCGATTTAAGGCCTAAATAGGCCATTTTACATGGGAATAAGGGTCAGGAAACATGTTTGGGGTTCTTCGGGACATTTTTAGGGGGTTTTGGCCGAAAAAAAAATTTTTTTTTCAAAAATTTTCAAAATCGATTTAAGGCCTAAATGGGCCATTTTACATGGGAATAAGGGTCAGGAAACATGTTTGGGGTTCTTCGGGACATATTTAGGGGGTTTTGGCCGAAAAAAAATTTTTTTTACAAAAATTTTCAAAATAGATTTAAGGCCTAAATAGGCCATTTTACATGGGAATAAGGGTCAGGAAACATGTTTGGGGTTCTTCGGGACATTTTTAGGGGGTTTTGGCCGAAAAAAAAATTTTTTTTTCAAAAATTTTCAAAATCGATTTAAGGCCTAAATGGGCCACTTTACATGGGAATAAGGGTCAGGAAACATGTTTGGGGTTCTTCGGGACATTTTTAGGGGGTTTTGGCCGAAAAAAAAATTTTTTTTTCAAAAATTTTCAAATTCGATTTAAGGCCTAAATAGGCCATTTTACATGGGAATAAGGGTCAGGAAACATGTTTGGGGTTCTTTGGGACATTTTTAGGGGGTTTTGGCCGAAAAAAAATTTTTTTTTGAAAATTTTCAAAATCGATTTTAGGCCTAAATAGGCCATTTTACATGGAAATAAGGGTCAGGAAACATGTTTGGGGTTCTTTGGGACATTTTTAGGGGGTTTTGGCCGAAAAAAAAAAATTTTTTTTTGAAAATTTTAAAAATCGATTTTAGGCCTAAATAGGCCATTTTACATGGGAATCAGGGTCAGAAAACATGTTTGGGGTTCTTTGGGACATTTTTAGGGGGTTTTGGCCGAAAAAAAATTTTTTTTTTCAAAAATTTTCTAAATCGATTTAAGGCCTAAATAGGCCATTTTACATGGGAATAAGGGTCAGGAAACATGTTTGGGGTTCTTCGGGACATTTTTAGGGGGTTTTGGCCGAAAAAAAAATTTTTTTTTCAAAAATTTTCTAAATCGATTTAAGGCCTAAATAGGCCGTTTTACATGGGAATAAGGGTCAGGAAACATGTTTGGGGTTCTTCGGGACATTTTTAGGGGGTTTTGGCCGAAAAAAAAATTTTTTTTCAAAAATTTTCAAAATCGATTTAAGGCCTAAATAGGGCATTTTACATGGGAATAAGGGTCAGGAAACATGTTACATTTTTAGGGGGTTTTGGCCGAAAAAAAAATTTTTTTTGAAAATTTTCAAAATCGATTTAAGGCCTAAATAGGCCATTTTACATGGGAATAAGGGTCAAGAAACATGTTTTGGGATTCTTCGGGACATTTTTAGGGGGTTTTGGCCGAAAAAAAAATTTTTTTTTCAAAAATTTTCAAAATCGATTTAAATGGGCCACTTTACATGGGAATAAGGGTCAGGAAACATGTTTGGGGTTCTTCGGGACATTTTTTTTGGCCGAAAAAAAATTTTTTTTACAAAAATTTTCAAAATAGGGGGTTTTGGCAGGAAACATGTTTGGGGTTCTTCGGGACATTTTTAGGGGGTTTTGGCCGAAAAAAAAATTTTTTTTTCAAAAATTTTCAAAATCGATTTAAGGCCTAAATGGGCCATTTTACATGGGAATAAGGGTCAGGAAACATGTTTGGGGTTCTTCGGGACATTTTTAGGGGGTTTTGGCCGAAAAAAAAATTTTTTTTTTCAAAAATTTTCAAATTCGATTTAAGGCCTAAATAGGCCATTTTACATGGGAATAAGGGTCAGGAAACATGTTTGGGGTTCTTTGGGACATTTTTAGGGGGTTTTGGCCGAAAAAAAATTTTTTTTTGAAAATTTTAAAAATCGATTTTAAGCCTAAATAGGCCATTTTACATGGAAATCAGGGTCAGGAAACATGTTTGGGGTTCTTTGGGACATTTTTAGGGGGTTTTGGCCGAAAAAAAAAATTTTTTTTTGAAAATTTTGAAAATCGATTTTGGGCCTAAATAGGCCATTTTACATGGGAATCAGGGGCCATTTTACATGGGAATAAGGGTCAGGAATCATGTTTGGGGTTCTTTGGGACATTTTTAGGGGGTTTTGGCCGAAAAAAAAATCAAAATTTTTTTTTTCAAAAATTTTCTAAATCGATTTAAGGCCTAAATAGGCCGTTTTACATGGGAATAAGGGTCAGGAAACATGTTTGGGGTTCTTCGGGACATTTTCAGGGGGTTTTGGCCGAAAAAAAAATTTTTTTTGAAAAATTTTCTAAATCGATTTAAGGCCTAAATAGGCCGTTTTACATGGGAATAAGGGTCAGGAAACATGTTTGGGGTTCTTCGGGACATTTTTAGGGGGTTTTGGCCGAAAAAAAATTTTTTTTCAAAAATTTTCAAAATCGATTTAAGGCCTAAATAGGCCATTTTACATGGGAATAAGGGTCAGGAAACATGTTCGGGGTTCTTCGGGACATTTTTAGGGGGTTTTGGCCGAAAAAAAAATTTTTTTTTGAAAATTTTCAAAATCGATTTAAGGCCTAAATAGGCCATTTTACATGGGAATAAGGGTCAAGAAACATGTTTTGGGATTCTTCGGGACATTTTTAGGGGGTTTTGGCCGAAAAAAAAATTTTTTTTCAAAAATTTTCAAAATCGATAAGGCCTAAATAGGCCATTTTACATGGGAATAAGGGTCAGGATCAATTTCACATCAATTTCAAGGCAAAAGAAACTTCGTAAAAAGCCGCTGCTTAAAGCAATATATCCACGGGTCGAGACATCATTTCTCGCAATACTGAATTTGTATCTTTCCAGAATGCATAACTCAGAAAGAAATCATTATCTCCACGATTTCGTCATGAACCTTTATCTGATGCAACTTTTCAACTTGCTTCGATTATTCTGGTAAACAGAAAGAATGACGAATACTTTCCCACTTTCCCGCCAGACGCAAAAAGCCGTTGGATTCGAGGTCTGGGTTGGAGAGAGTCTCCCTTTTGTTACGAGGCTTATGGGTCATAGGACAGCTTTTCGAGTACATTTGGACAGTTTATTTCCTTATTTTTGATCGTGAATTTGAGACCAATAGATTTGTATAATTCAATTTATCGTTCGTGAAAGCCCTGTGGCAGTCATTTACCAGAAAAATATTGCTCTCCCCAGACCCTTTTCTCGAATGTCAAAATGGTCTATTAACTCTTTTTCAGAAAATGCCCAGTTTTAGACAGAAACTTAGATCAACCCGTTTGCATTTTTTGCAAAAATAGCAGAAATAGGCCTTATTCGAAAATATCGATTTCTGGGCAAAATGCAAGGCTAACCTCTGCCTTTTCGGAAAAGGGCCCCTTTTCGAAATTACTGATTCTTGGCCAAAAAGTAAGGTCGACTCCTGTCTTTTTTGCCATAAATACGCCCATTTTGAAAATTCTAATTTGTAGACTTTTTACTTTCTTTGCAGAATTGTTCGGAAATTCCGATTTTAGGCAGAAACTAAGTTTAACCTTTGCTTTTGGCAAAAATGACCCCTTTTCAAATTTCCGATTCTTGGTCAAAAAGTAAGGCTAACCCCTTTGCTTTTTTTCGCAAAAATAGGCCCATTTGAAAATACCATTTCTCTTGCAACGAGTAGGAATAACCTCTTTGCTTTTAGGAAGAAATAGGTCTTTTTCAGAAATGCCGATTGTTAGGCAGAAACTAGGGTCAGCCTGGTTTTCTTTCTTGCACAAATAGCAGAAATAGGCCCTTTTTGAAATACCAATTTTTGGGCAAAAAGTAAGCCTAACCCATTTTTTTTGGGGATAAATTGCTTCTTTTCGAAAATGCCGATTCTTGGCCAAAAAGTAAGGTTAACCCGTGTCCTTTCTCGCTTGTGTACTCTCAAAATTATGTATCGGCGTCTGCTGAACCGTACTGGGTGACTAAAGAAAACCCGTGTCCTTTCTGGCAAAAATTGGCCCTTTCGATAATACCGATTTTTATGCAAAAAGTAATAACCCCTTTGCTTTTTTGGAAAAATTAGGTCATTTTTGGAAATGCCGATTTTTTGGCAAAAAGTAAGGTTAACTTTTTTGCAAAGATAGGCCCATTTCCAAAATACCGAATCTCGGCTAAAAATTTATGATAATATATCCATGGGCTGACGTTGTGTCGTGTACAAGCCAGCAATTTTGCTCTTGACTAGACCTTTTGGAGGTCTTTGAGAGATGCTCTTTCATACAGGGTGTCTCAAGAAAAATTGTTCGACGTTTGATTAAATGTTGAAAAATAACGATAAAAGGTACAGGCTCCTTTGCTAAATATCCCTGTTCCTCAGATTTTAAATTAATTTTAGACGCCAAAATCTTGCGAATCCGCTAAGAATCCACAGAGTTACAAGCTTTTGAAGTTCAAATATGTGTGAAAGCTGAAACCAAACGCCCCTAACTGACTCGTTTCCAAAAAGACGTTCTAAAATTGAGGTAAAAGAAGGCTGTCCAATGTTTCACCTCTCGTCGATATCAGAGCAAACCACAAAAGACTTCCAAAGTTATCTAATTCTTGTAACCGTTGCCAAAATTTACTTAAGGCTGCAAGTATTTAAAAACGCGGAATGAAAACTTAATCAATGAGATGGAGAAATTCTAAATTGTGCTGAACAGGATTCCTCCAAGCATCCATAACCTTGATTCAATGTTATAGAAAGCTGGTTGATCGAAAGTGATTTTCAAATTCCATTTGATTTGCTTTGAATAAACGAGATTCTTCTTTCACTGAATATGCAATTTATGGGCGTCTGGCTTCAGCTTTTGCACAAACTTGAACTTTGAACGCTCCTAATTCCGTGAATATTTAGCCAATTTGCTAGTTTCTGGTGTCTAAAATTAATTTAAAATCTCAGCAATATGGTTATGTCAACAGGAAGCCCATTCATTATTTCGTTATTTTTTTATATTTAATCAAACGTCGAACATTTCTTTTGGGACACCCTGTAGTCAAATTTTCATCCATAGCAACACCAAGATATTCGTACGAGTCCGATTTGCTGATCAAATCATCGTTCAACGAAATGCTTACTTTTTCTAACTTTGCGAGTTGTTGGTATGTTCCGAATAACACAAATTCAATTTTTGTTTTCTTCAGGTTAAGAATGAGATTTTTCTTATTGTCTTTAGCGGATGTAAATATTACAGTGTCATCAGCGTAAAGTAGAATACTTCACTTCTTAATCTGTTCTGTGATATTGTTTATCACAATTGTAAACAGCAGTGGGCCCAAGATGGATCCTTGCGGAAAGCCACAACAGATTGAATTTGTTTCGGAGCATGTACTTTGAAAAGATAGCAAATGTTGCCTGTTGAATAGATAACTTTCAATCCATGTTTCCGTGTACTCGATATATCGACAATTTGGCTAGCAACGTGACTGCATGCTCAGTAGATGATCTCCATCGAAAACCAAACTGACAGTCCGAGAGGAGGTTGTGTTCTTCGAGATATGTATAGAGTTGGTTATGCACGATGGAGTAAAGGGTAATCCCTGTTCTTTTTGGCAAAAATAGGCCCATTGCAAAAAGACAAATTTTTTGCAAATAATAAGGTTAACTCTTAGCTTGTTTTTGGAAAAATAGGCCCCTTTCGAAAATACCGATTTTGCAAGGCCTATATTCTTAGAAAAGGCTAAAAATCCATTCTTCAAAAAACCTTACCCTATAATAAGATTACAATTTCTAGCAGAGGAGTAGTAAAAATAGCTGATTTTCACGGACATATGCAAGCCTACAGCCTTAGTGTGATGGTAGTAAGTAGGCAATTTTGATAAAATCTTATTTCGAAACATGTGAGGCCTTAGCCTTATTGTTTAAAAACAGCCAATGTGAACAACAAAAGCAAGGTAGCAGCCTACAGAGAGTATCAGTATTCATAAAAGAAACAGATTGATCTGGGAAAAGATCTTTTTCTTTCTTTAAACTAAGGCTTTGTTGAATTAATGAATAACCATGTTAAGTCAAGAATGCATTAAATTTGCATATCTAAAATGGTATAGAAGTAAACATTGTGTGGCGAAGTATACGAAGAGGTTTTTCGCTGACATGGCAGAATCATCAATGCAGCATCAAAGCATTTTTAATGAATATTTGATAATAATAATAATAATAATAAGTCATTTGAATCCTGAATGCCTCGAAATCGAATCTTATAACTGAAGCAATTTTCGAGGAAATTTGAATCTATCCTTTCCAAAAAGTGCAAAGTAGATTTGAATCGCCCCGTAGTACAACTTTCATGAGTATTTTCTGGAAAAGCAACAATCACAAAATCAAGCAACAGAATAAATCACAAAATCATGATAATTTAACTCAACTGCGCAAACGCATGTGGTGTAATATGCGATACTATTAGAGCCCGTACTAGACTTATGGCCTGGAGTCTCTTGTGTACCTATGTTCTTTGTTTTAATGATGGCGCTTCGGTCAACAGAAACTCATAATCCTTGCGTTCCTTTAGCAATCATGATTCTACCTATTGTTTAAGATTTTAACATTGTTTCAATTCAAAGAATTTTGATCGGGCTGGTTGAATTTGAATGGAATTGTGATTGTTTTGATTGCAAAAAAAACGCAAGGAATATTACTCTGAAAAAGCTGACTCTATCTAGGCCCAAACTCTGAGCTTCTTAGAATACCAATCAGATTGCGAGAAATGTGAATTACCATAGTGACAGCAACTATAATCAAACTTTTAGCCAATCAGGCGAGGTCTGGTAACACAGGTAGCAAAGGGAGGCTGTTAATCTTTCAATTTTCGCAATTTAGCAGTTTTGCAATTTTGATTCGCCAAACAAAATGCAAGATGGCTGACTCGGAGCTTCTGCAGAAAACAGAAACACAGTTTGGAGTTGAGCTGCGCGAGTTCTAGAAGGCTGTTTATTTAAAAATTTTGAAGGGTGAAAATGTCTTCGTGTGTCCACCTACAGGAGCAGGGAAAATTCATTGCTTTGCGTTTACGTCCGCGTCCGCCCTACTTGCAAAGAATGAGCGAAGTCTTGCTGTGGTTTCATAAAAATATTGCGCAAAATGTGTAGGCTCTCTGGCAGGCAATTTGAAAGCAACACTTCACAAAATAGGGTCAGCTTTTTCATTGTTTCATTATGAGTTCCTGTTGAGCAAAGTTTACCGCAGGGATACAAAGGAGTAATACGTTTAAGCTCGTACGTTTTTTCAATATTGAATCAAAAACATACAAGATGTAATTTACAAAGAGATCTTTCTCTACTCATTGCTTCAAGTGATTTCAGATTCTGCCATGCCTATCTTCCAACCTTCACAAAAAAGGGACTTGGAGCAACAACAGTGGTGACGTCAGCCTTGTGATATTATAGTATCATCTATTACCAAGCTAAGCATTGCTTTTCTGTTCGTTTGTATGTGGAATTTTAAGGATGGTTTTAGTATTTGTCTTTGTTGAAAAAACATCTCTGCTCTTTCAGCTTAGCATATCATATCATATCAGCTTATCCCCATATCATAATCATAACTCTCCAAGGAACAGATGCAAACAGATGTCATGGTTTTTATCATATGCAGAACATGACGTCTTATCTGAAGTTACCTTTATGGTCGCTTAACATTCCTATATAATCAACGTGTAACAGCGAAACTTGAAATACAAGGCTTCCAAAAAGTTCTTTGCCCCTTTCACAAACCATAGAAAATGAATCATTTCACTTATCATGAACGCTGTTTCATTCTTCACGAGTAACAGACTGAAGAAAAGATAGGCTCCAGTTTCCACCCTTAGCAAAGGCCTGTGGGATGATATATGTGTATGTATTTGTATGGGCCTAAGTGGCGCTTTAACATCGATCGCCCTAATTCCTTTGGGTGAAAAATAAAGATTGCTGATCTTTGTGCAAATAGATTGTATTTCTTTGTCTCCCTCTCTGTTCTCCTCAAAATAAACCAGTAAACCACGCCCACACAAATACAGGGTCTCCCAAAAAACATGTGCGCTGTTTGAGTGGCTGCTGCAGAGCAGCCATAAATCCAATTTTTCAGTTCTTAAGACTTTTAATAGAAGAGAACTCAACGTAAAGTTTGACACCGAGTTTGAATAAATCTGAGAAGTACCGGCTGATATATGGAGCAAGTAAGTCAAAATCATTGGCTGCCTCAAAACAAGAGGATGCATTATTCTCCATTATGTTAAAATCAAAGAAATCGATTGAAAAAAACAAACCTAGCCCAGTTTTCTGATGTTCACAAGTGAAACAAATAATCATGAATTGGAGTTTGTGATAACCAAGAATATTGAAGAAAGCTAGGGTTGCTAGAAATGGTGATGTGGAACACAAGTGCTGTAGGCCATGACATGCGTCCATCAGTTATTTTGCATCTCAAAAGTGATGAAGTCGTTTTAAACCAAGAATATTGCGTTCAGCAGGCCGCCTGGTCAATATTCTTGAGTTGTGTGGTCATTAATTACTCCCAAATGTGTTTCCTGACATAACTGCAAAATTTAAGTCCATTTGATGCTAAAATTCAAGCTATAAGGTTAAGTACGGAAATAAAATCGAAACAACCACTGATTTTGACTTTCTTTCTCAATAAATCAGCAACCACTTATCAGATTTGCTCAAACATGGTGCTAAACTCTAAGTTGAAATCTTGTGTTTCAAAAGTTGAAAAATGGGTCAAGTTGGATGGCTCCTCCACAGTAGCCCTTCAAATAGCGTACATGTTTTTTGGGACACCCTATATATCGTTCCACAGCTCTTGCCTTAACCTCGTTGTTTGGTAGCTGCATGACCGCTAAAAGTCACTGGGCGAATACAGTCCCTATGTAAAGGTCTTACTGCTTCAAAACGAAACAGTGTTCAAAATAGGTCCAAAATATTTTCTTTGGGCTATGGAAAAGGCAAATAAGTTTCAGGCATATCCGGTATAACTATATATTTCTTTACATATCATGTAAGCAGAATTTCATAAATAACCCACTTGTAAAAATTCCCACATCAACTTGTTTGCACTATAAAACTATCTTAATGCGAACATTAATACAAAACAGTTTCAAACATTACCCATACAGTATTGTGTCTGTACGAAACCAGTGTACCTCACAGTTTGTGAAAGCCTCTCGCTTCTGAATCTGAAGAAGAAATAAAAAATATTCGAATAAAAAATCTCGAACTCCGTTTCTGAAAGGAAACAAATTGTTGTATGGAACAAAGCAGTACAGCTTTGACTACAATATTAAATTTAGGAGACATTTTTAAAAGTCTTAAAATTTACAATAAAACAGGCCTAATAGGCTGAGGTTTGTTTTATCTATTTCAAGTCATGTGACCATGCTCTTGGGAAGTTTCAGTATAATGCTACTTTTTGCATTCATGGCACAACTTAGCATGGCACGAGATATGTTAGAGGAATCAAAAGATGTTTTATCAAGAGATTGATCACATGACCTGAAATGGGTGTAAACAAACCTCAGCCGATTTTGTCTGTTACTTTCATTCTATCAAGTTAATACCAAAATATACCCAAGAAGGGGAACACTCGTGACGCTTCCTTCGATATCGCAAAGTGCCCTCTCCTTCCTTATTCTTTCTACTGAGAGATCTCTTAAATCCCCGCGGAACGCTTTATTTTCATACTTCAAGAGCCGATTCAAATTTGATTTCTGTCTTAATACTGGCCAGTGACACAAAAAAACATGCTCGTTATTTAGCCTAGCCATTTCTATCATATAGGGTGGGGCAGTAAAAAGTTCCCACTTCCGACAGGCCAGGATAAATCATATCAATTTCAACTATTCTTAATTCAATCTTCTGTCAATACCCTATTGTATTCTTGGTTATTTCTTGTCGATTTTCGGATGCCTATTTATTGATATTTTCGAGATGCCCAAAAGAAGATCGAAAAATAATGATACAATTTTCTAAAGACTGAACTTGGCAGTGCTCCTCGAAAAGACTTAGGAATTTGGAAATGGATTATGTCGCACGATTGGTCGTTTAATGATTGCACAACATTGGTAGCATGCAAGTATCATTTAAAAGAAAAAACTGAAAGTCTTGTATTGATAAAAATGATTCGAAAAATAAAAAAAAAATAACCAAGAATGATATAGGATATTGAAAAAAGATTAAAGCAAACATCTATGAACATAGTCAATTGAATGATTTATTCTGGCCTGTTGAAAGTGGCAGCCCTTTTTCCGCTCACCCGATAGGGTCCACTGGTATGATGGAGGATGCCCGCCAGCCTCATTGTCACAAAAATTCAGCGTTCGCGCTCGCGAAAGAAATGTCGCCTGCCGATACTGCAGTTCGATTGCAAGGCAGCACGAGAATAGAAATCCATGTTGAAGGGTACCACAGAAAAAGTGTACAGATTTAGCTCTACTCAATTGCTACTAAATTTCAAAATATTCCTCGATAGTTAACTTGAAGATTGATACCTTGTTTGTTGATATTAGTGCTTTGAGAATAGGAATATTAATCTCGAGAAAAATAATTGCATCCTCCTCCAAACCAGAGGTTTGGTCTTTTGGACTTAGCAAATTCTTAAAGCACATCTAAATTGAAAACTGAAATTAAAGAAAAATAAAGATAATGCCCAAAGGGTGACTTCTAGCAAACAGAATATAGCATGTTCTAATATCGTTCAAAATTGTATCAAGGCTATCATTAATTTAATCTCTGTGATATAAGAATTTGTTTCGGCCAAGACGCCCAAGCTCTGGTTTGGAGGTGGAAGAAAATTTGAGCTTTCAAGATCAATATTTCTGCTCTCAAAGCATCAATACCAACGAACGCATCTCTGTGCAAGATAAAAATCGAGCAACATTTTGAAAGAGATTAGCTATTGGTTAAGTAAGGCTAAATTCACATCGCTGGATCAAAGCAAATCTGTATACTTTTTGGGGACGCTCAGTGCATTTCTGTACACTATCTAGCTATTTGAGCACGGCAAATGATATTGCATTGCTTCATCATATCTTACAACAATACCACATAACACTTACCCTGTCTTAACTGTGAGAGAGAAGAATTCAAATGTGGTCTGTATGCATTTGCAGCGGCCAATCTTTGATGCTCCATATATCGACTCTTCATTGCTTCGGCTAACTGTTGTTGTTGTTGCAGTTGATAGGGTTGCGTTGTCCCTCCTGGATGCAGCAAATTCGAAATAAAAGAAGCACTAATGGGTTGTGTTGCTTTACTTGCTGATGGATGACTGGATGGTAGTCCTGGTTTAGCCATCATTGCTTCTGGTTTCACAATATTATTTCCCGGTACAATTAATGAAGAATGATTTGCAAGTCTGGCATGCATATCTACACGTTGAAGATCTTGATGATGTGATGCAACTGTCTTTGATGTCTTCGGGCTTGATAACTCAGTTTTCATTGATGATGCTTGCGGTGAAAGAGATGACATCTGTGAAGCAGGTGATTCCCTTGTTGGTGTTCTCCCATTATGTGGTGTGCTTGCGCGAAGTTGCGGTGATACACGTGACAATCTTGGGCTTCCTAATTGTGAAATTGATGGTGAAACACGAAGTGGGGGAATCCCCGAGACTGGGCTTTGTTTTTTCAATGGATTAGCGCGTAATGTTAAAGGTGATTCCCGGTATCCATTCATCACACTTTCTGATGGTACAAATGATGACTGTGACAAATGATGCAAATTCTGTTCATATTTCCCTTTCATGAATTGTTCTTGTTTCATTTTTAATGCAGCGTGTTGAATTCCTTGTCCTTTGCTAACATTATCTACCTGATTATTCATAGCATTACTATTTGAAAAAGCTGGGTGGTTCATATTTCCTTGATTCGCGGTTGAAAATAAATTGTGAATATGATAAGCCATCGCATGACTTGATTGATTTGCAACACTCGCCATATTTAGTCCATTAACAAATTTCGTATTCTTTTCGTTACCAACACCAGCCACAGGGGAACCGTGGAGGAAAAGTTGTTGAATACCCGTCGCGAGTTCAGGCCGTTGCGAAATTGAAGCCAGCCTTGGTGGGTTGTTTGTTACCACAGAACTAACACTGGTAAGAGGCGGAATATTTGCAACAGAGGCTGGTCTAATCTTTGTATTGACGTTAGTTGCAGACACAAATCCTTCACCAGAAACAAAATCGTTTCCAGGTTCTTTTTTCAAAGTCTCTCTATCTTTTAGAGCAGCATCTTTCTTATGATTAGTCTCCTTCCTGTGAGACGAGTTTTTGTCCCTTCTGGTGTCAGATTGATCCTCTTCTAACGGGCCAAAATAAGATGTTTCAGAATTCAACCATTTTCTAACTCTTTGATTACTCTCCTCAATGCCAATTCGTTTATTTCTTAAATCATCTGACGTATGGTCCTCTATAATAGCATGCAGCTCCTCGGCCTGTTTATTCCGCAAACTAGCGTTCCCTTCATTGTTCTCTACTGCTTTGTCTTTAGAAAGTGTTCTTATTGGAAACTGTCTATTATCATTGCTCGTCGATGACGTCATTTGCTTTGAACTGTGATCAAACGTCCCCAACGAAGGAGCATCTATGGATGAAGAAAGTTGAATGAAAATTACTTTTCTTAATTTCTTGGCACACCAGGCATACACCATGTAACTTATACATAACCAGTGCACAAATAATTAAAAGTAAATAGGTCCTATCCGGTGAAGCAGCAAAAAGTTAGTCTCTTTGGAGGATTGCTGTCCAAACATTACTGATTCTTTTCCTCTGGAATGGAAGTTGCACTCAGATACACTCGAAAATCATCCTTTTGCTTCAACTCAAAGAAGTCACAACTCATTTTTGTCGACAATTCCGGCCAACGGCTATACAGATTTCAAACATTTTAACGGTGATATTGATTTACCAGTGTACGTTCTAACAGACAGAGAAGAAACTGCGCAAAATGACGTCATTATGCCATGTGACTTCAGGAAGTGTTTGAAAAATTAAGATATTTGAAACGATAAATCAAGAGTTTAGGTAATTAGAAAAATGATATCAAGTGTTACAGGATTTTGAGAAATGTTGCAGGGAGCAAGAGGGGTTAAAAGTTCCAATTTTTGCGCATGCACACACAGCTTCCACTCTGTCGTTCTAACAATAGAACATTACACTGAAAAGGCGAATGGAAAATTTTAGAAATATTCCTTTGAATTTATTCTAGAACAGTTTCCTTGCATCATTTTTTAACGCAATCTTGTATCGAGTGCAATTGTATCAGTTGAAACAGGGTGGTTTTCCAATATAAACTATGTTTTTCAAACTAAGGGGGTGCTCTCTCCTCGAATAGTCTATCTATTGAGAGAGCTCCTCCTGTAAGAAATTCTCTACATGCAAATCCCCCCTCATCTTCTTGCATTGTGTTCGTTAATTGTATTTCATTAATATTTTAAGTCTTTTCGTAGTTTAATTTTGAGTATATTTTGTGTTTTTTGTGAGATTTGTATGTAGAGGAATTTTAAAATTAAAGGAACTGAACTGAACTAGTTGAAAGAAAGATTGGAAGCAAAACATCAGTACATGAACTTCTGCGTAACATTATAAAATCATAGCAAATAAGCATGCTCGCAAAAGAGCTTGATACTTTAAAAACTTGCATTGACACGGTAGATCCATTAAATTCTTCAAGATATAAAAGGGGTGCTCATTCATGTCATGATATTAAAACAAAAGTACGCAGTTGAAAGTAACTGAATATGACTTTGCAGTTCAAAGTTTCTTCGCATAAACATTGCAAAATGACCATATGAAAATGACATACCCTTTGCAAGCTTCAATGACTCATTGTGAACTGGAAGTTGTTGTGGCTGCTTCAACTTTTGTTGCTGCTGTAGTTTTCGCTGTTGCTGCTGCAACTGACTTCTTTGTTGTTGCTGTTTTTGCAGCCAATCTCTTTCCTGCTGTTGCTGTATTTGGTTTTGTTGCTGTTGTTGCTGCAAATGACTCTGCTGTTGTTGTTGCTGCTGCATTTGATTCTGTTGATGTTGTTGTTGTCTCAACCGTTGCTGCAAAAGTTGCTGTTGAATATTTTGCTGCACTCGTTGTTGTAGCTCAGCTTGGGCCAATTGCTGTTGCTGTTGTTGTTTTAGTTTTAATTGATTAATCTCTCGTCGGTTTTGTGGTTGCTGCTGTGCTTTACTGTTGAGATCATCATTTCGTTGCCGTTGCTGTTGTTGTCGTTTTTCAATTTGCAGTTTTTGTTGCTGCTGCTGTTGCTGCTGCACAGAACCATGACTTTCGGTATGAACAGGTGACGTCATCTGATTTTGGCTCTGTACTTCGTTTCCATCTGGTGTCTCTTGTGATATGCTGGCATTCGGATAATCTTCTCGTTGCTGTTGCTGCTGTTTTTGCTGTTGTTGTTGTTGTTGTTGTTGTGTGTTGGCCACGACCCTCTGTTTCACATCAATATTTTGAGATTGCAATGAGGCATTTGTCTCAGTTTTTGTTGTTTTAAACTGCTGTTGTTGACTGATGTCATCCTGTTTTCTTTGCGTTATTTCTCCTGGCTTCGCACTTTGCTGTTCCTTGGCAATTTGCAATTGTTGTTGTTGCTGTTGTTGCAGTTGTTGGAGTTGCAACCGTTGTTGTAGTTGCTGATGAAGGGCAATATTTTGTTGCAATAGCTGTAATTGTTGTGGTGTCAACTGTGGAGCTGTTTGTGACCCTGTGTTACTTGAAGATGCGGAAAGAAGACCTCTTAAAACTGCCTGTTGATTTAGAGCTTGTTTGAAGGTAGATTCGTTGTTGATGCCAGTTGAAGATAAGATCTGTTGTGAAGCATCAACTACAAAAGAAACAAACAAACAAATTACACTTTCTGTTACTAGTAATCGTTGGACACAAAATATAAAACCAATGAACACATGGCTGTTCCGATAGACTGATTTGCTACCATGTGTCCCATAAAAGTACTCCCGTTTGAAAAATCACCAAAATTTGATTACACAGCCGATCTTCGATTTTCTTGTTTTGTCAAGTAGATCAAGGACCAAATTATTATTTAATATATAGCTATTCTTGTAATTGGTTTCAAAATTAGCGAATTTAGCTCTTTTTAGGGCTACCTGGTTTTGAATCATCCTGCAAAAAAGCATTGATGGTTGCCAGATCAAATTCTTTGTGCATGTAAAACTTCTATGGTCATAAATTACAGAAAGAAATGCGCACTATCATTGGAGACTTCAATAATGATAAAAAATCTCAAAATTATGACTCTTAAGCAAGATTGAGTATTTTGCTTCAAAACTGTAGCTAAAAATAAGGTTTTTTCAACGTATAACGTCTCTACCTTGCTGAGTCAAAAGCAAACATTTTATCATCCATGAATATTTTTAGGTCTTTGATAAAACAACTCAAAAAATGTTTTATCAAAGGTTTGATAATCAAGTTTTGGTATATTTTCAAACAGGAGAACTTTTTCATGGGACATCCGGTAGGTATTTTGAATTTGTCAAGAGACTACCACTTTGTCAAAATTACCAAAAAATACCAAAAATACTTCAATCTTTTAACTATTAAAAAATCAATACCTATGATTATCAAGCAACTACTTTTGCTGCCATGATTTTTCAAACAGGGGGGAATTTTTTTGAGTCACACGGTATGGTGGTTCTTATATAGAAATGTGCTTTATCGGCCTAAAATCAGCATGGAGGTTCCCCAGTTGAGTCACAGTATCTTGTAATAACTTTACCTGGGGTTGTTAATGGTGACTTGAACATCATATTCATGTACGGTGAAGAAGATGACATTGGTCCACCGGTGGTTTGTCCGCTTGACACTGGTCCACCTATTACATTTGGACCGATGAGTGCAGGTCTACTGTTGATTCCTTGCGCCACATTCAATTGATTTCTCATATTGTTTGCTCCATTTATGGCATTAATAAGTTGGAAGATGCCATTTCCTCTTAGCTGTGGTTGTATCATGGGGGTTCTCAAACCAACTGGTAACATGGGACTGCGAAACTGTGCCACATTTTGATGGGGTAAAGCAATACCATTGGGTGGGCATGGCAACGCATTATTTTTGGCTGTCGATTCAAATGATCTGATTGGTTGGTTGCGATCCAAATTGGAAGAATCTGCAGTCCTTGCAAAGCCATCTGTAAAAGAAGATTAAAGTTATCGAAATGCTGATTGGCTGGCAGCCTTTCTATGACTAATTTTACACATATAAGGTTGGCGATTTATGATGCACGAGTCTCATCTAGGAAGACGTGAACCAGATTTGGGCATTGTCTTATCATGTCCCCTTAATTGTGAATTCAGGTTAAAGCAAACAGGCATGGAGCCGATTAGTTAAATGTGACAATCGGGAAGAAAAAAAGAGATCAAGCACGTTTCAGTGTCTGATGGCCATGTAAAGGAAAATGATAACGATCTTCATTCAGGAAAGAAAGCACAATCCAAAAGCATAGAGGCTTGATGATTACTCAAAAGTCATACTTTTGTTACTAATTTTCTTGCCAATCACAAATACGACAGTATAAAAACCAAAGAGTGTTACTAATATCAAATCTAAAAAAGCAATAAACCCTAACCACTAGTACAGCACTTTACTAAATAGCACAATGCAATGAGTTTTGTGTGAAGGAATAATTCCACATTATTCGCCCCTGTTGTGCAACGTTGTCTTAAACGATTGTATATTCTGTTTCAGACTGCCGAGCCCCTGAGCGGCAAACCTATTTTCTCTAACCGTCTTAAACATTTTCAGTTCAAACAAAATTCCGTATATGCCATAAAATGATCTGTATTTGATAGGCTACGATGAATTCAGTGTATTTTTACGGTGGGTGACATAATCTTTATTAAAAACAATAAATACTTCTGCAAAATATTTTTCTAGACAGTACAACGCCTTCAAGAATACTTAAAAATTTAGAAATTGTATATTAAAAATCAGCGTGAGTAGTCCTCGATTCCTCGATGTTTGCATAAATTCTTATTATTGTTTCTTCAAATAAAATTTCGTTTGTTTTCAATATAATTTTGATAAATCATATGGTATAAATAATGTAGTGGAAATGTTGGAGAATCATTTGACATGAAGACCCCAGGTTCGATCCCAGGCAGGGGCACATTTTAATTCTCCAATTGTGGTAGCTCATTCGTGATAAATACAATTTTATCCTTCTCAGAATTCCCCAGTCGTTTTGTAGAGTTTCCTTTCTCCCCTCAAATTCCGTTCTTAGAAAGTTTTCCTATATTTTTCGATAGATTTAGGAAGTTTCTTTAGTCTAATTATGTTCAAAGAATTGCCTACAACTCGAGACATGAGCAACTAAAAATTTGAGAAAATAATTTACGCAACAATTTTCAAGACAGGCAGGCTCACAAGTCCAATGTGCGTTATCATGGCCTTTCTAGGTGGGATGCTTCTTCGGATGGACACGATTAAAATTTCATCAAAAATGCAAACTAACTCACCATTTAATTTGATAATTTTCCCGTTATTTCTTTCATTTCCTTTCATTGTGCTGCCTCTCTTTCGCTTCCTAAAATTATCGTCCTCCTCCACATAATCTTCATCGCTGCTCAGTTCCTCTTCTGGAAATTCTTTAGCGAAATACTTGCCGAAAGCTCTTTCGAGATTGTTCGCCATCTTGGTATATGCTACAAAAACATAACATTTGAACATTTGAACATAGATTATACTAAGCAATGGCAATATCAAATATCCGTTACATCAAACTAAATAGAGAAGGCATATGTTTTACCAACCAATAGCCTTATAGTCCTATGGTCCTGAGTATTTTGTTATACGAATATTTTTGTATGAGTTTGACAATATATTCGATTAGAATTCGTTTGAATATTGCTTCAAAAAATGCCCAAATTCATGCACAATGTTTTCGTTCATCAGCTTGTGAGAATTTTGTGGTGTACCACAAGGTTCTGTACTAGGCCCATTACTTTTCCTTATCTACATCAATGATCTACCAAATGCTTCTAAGAAACTTAATTTCTATCTCTTTGCTGATGATACAAACATCTACTGTGAATCAAATGATTTATCTAACTTAATTAAAATTGTTAACAAAGAACTTAGATCAATAAAGAAATGGCTTGATGCTAATAAATTATCATTAAACATTGATAAGACAAACTATATTATCTTTCATTCTCCTTCTAAAAATGTTCCTTCTGATTCTACGATAAAAATAGGGAAAAATCATATTAAAAGGGTCAAGTTTGTCAAATTCTTAGGACTCCTCTTAGATGAGCATCTAAGCTGGAAATACCATCTCAGTGAACTTTCTAAAAAATTAGCCAGAACTTGTGGAATCTTTTTCAAAATTAGAAACTTACTTCCCTTAGATGTTTTACTTTGCTTGTACAATGCTTTGTTTCTGTCCTTCTTACAATATGGTCTTATTGTTTGGGGTCAAACATATGCATCATATGTTGATCCAATTTTTAAACTACAGAAAAAAGCAGTCAGAGCTATCTCATTTCAGCCTCGCATGTCACCCTCTCTTCCAATCTTTAAAGATCTTAAACTTCTCAAACTTTCTGAAACTCCGACTTTTAACCTTTGTCTTTGACTCTGTTAATAAAACTTCACCTAGTTGCTTTCATAACTTCTTCCTATTCAATTCATCTGTTCATCAATATTCTCAAGGAAATCTATACTTATCTCGAATAAACAGTCTTCAATATGGTTTAAAATCAATTCGATATCTTGGTGCTAAACTTTGGAATTCATTACCCGTTGAACTCCGTAATGCTCCATCGAAAATATCCTTCAAAAAGCAACTGAAAATTTACTTACTGAACAAGGTCAATGAATAATTCAAAGCTATGTTTGATTCTGGCACAATTTCTACTTTATCATACGAAAATCAAATGTGTCCATCATAATTTCAAATTTTCGTAGGACAGGGGGGGCTCTCTCCTCGATTAGTTTACCTATTGAGAGAGCTCCTCCTTTAAGTAATTCCCTCCATACAATTTATTCTTTTCTCTGTATTTGTATATTGTATTAATTTTCCGTACCAATGTATTAATTTTCTGTAATATTTTCTTTTCCTTGTAGTTTAGTTAGCTGTTAGTATAGTAGAATGAATTTAAAATATATGAAACTGAAACTGAAACTGAAATTTCCCCTGAACTGATGCAGAAAATCACCAGCTGTAACTTTCTTTGCTTTGGAAAACATGAATAAGATATTCATTAAATACATTAGCATTTAAAAAATATATTTCAACTGTACCAACTAAAAGCACCTTTCTCAGCTCTTTACAGGCTGGACTTGATTATGGCATCAATTAATCAAGAACCACACTCAGGCTGCCTTAGAGAACCTAGGTTCTTTTATGCGGGTTTCTACTGTAGGGCCAGGGCCATTGATTGGTAAAACCCGAGAAAGCATACACTTTCGTGATTTCATACATATTGTTATTTCACTTCTGAATCAAAACAATAATACGTTGAATAAAGTATACAATTGAAATAGTATCCACACAATTTCGAAACAGGACGAGTTGGTCAAAATAATAAACGTTAAGTGAAAAGAAACGTTTTGTTATTATCATAATTTTGATTATGAATTCCTGTATAGTAGGCGTTTAAAAATGGTAGGTTAATCACAACTAATTCATACCTAGTAATAAAGAAAACAAAGCGGGGTTTTGATTTGAGATACGTACCACTATCCGGACCATTGTATGCACGACAATTTGCAATCAGCCGCTTGAAGTCAGAGGCCATCTATGACAGACAAACAGAGTTACAGTACATTCAAAATGAAATAAATTGAAATAAAAATTAATGATTTCAGTTGACGTTTGATTCCAAGAACAGAGATAATGACCAGTTGATGCAAAAAAGTGTTGGTGCTCACTGATGACCGTCATTTTTAAATTGTTCAGCATTAGAATTTGAAATTCATCCCTTAAAGGCTTCTTAATGAGAACATGCGATCTATCGAAACATCGTATCACTGTTGATGTTGTTGTTGTATGTCAGAATAAACTTTACTGCTGTTATTCGAAAGGATTTTCCCAACCTGCACCTGCAACCCAGACATATCGAAAGCCAAACGGTATTTATTTGGAAAACCAATCATATGCTTTTCTAAGCTGGAAAAATTCTCATAAAAAGAAGTTTTATCAGTAACAAACTTTTGGGAACAGATGCTGTGCTTTATCAATATTTTATTTCCTCGGTCGAAACTTTGAGATTAAAGTCAGGAAAGCTGAAGTAAGAGATGAAACATGCTGTACTCGCCCAGAGATCTAAGCTAATTAACTTTATCAAACCACATAATCTTATTGAGTCTTATTGTGTAAATGAGACCACAGTAGACAAAAACTAAAGCATGAGACAAAGCCTTCATAGCTTTCTAAACATCAAGTGAAACTTGCAGTTACACAGCTGTTAATCTTTCGCTGCTGACTTCACCCACAATTGACTGGTAAACGACTGGCTCTCTATCCACGGCTTCTGAACAATTCTGCCTTGATCGTCTTCTGTTGTGTACCTTAAGGACTCCATGCTTCTATGATCCTTTGCGCAAACCTTCTTTTATGTGAGCTTGTACTACAAGGATATACATTGTACTATTAAGGATACAAATAAAAATTATGACTTGCAACATCAAGACTTACTTCCTCTGCATTGTTGTATGTACTATTGTCCAATGCTTTTTCTATCGTTGAGATATCCATTGGGCTCTGCAAAAAAGACAATATTCTAAAATACCTAGCCGAAGTCACGGTTTGTGTGCCAATTGCTGGGATCGCAGCAGAAGTAAAGAAGATCTAATCGAGTCCACGACCCTTTTTCTTGGCCCTCAAAAGGTGGGACTCAAAATGGGCTTGAACCCTGTCCAACTGATTCTTCTGGCTGCAAAGTTAGAGAATGATTACACAAATGCATTAGATTAACTACCTCAGTCCCAGTTTCCACTAGCTTTATTGAACTGGATGTTGGCACTCAGCTTCAACAAGGATTGATAATCAAATAATCTGAAACTCCAGCCAAAATCACAATGGAGCTGGCACGACGAATGAGATTGCAGTCTTCCAAACCATTGTTGACCGTATTTAAACTGACTAATAGGTTGTCAAGGGTTCAAAGTTCCTTAACGCCCATTTCGCACATACGTCCATTAGTAGAGGATATACTGAAAATTTTGGCCAAAAGAGGAATGAGAAAAAATGCAAGTTGTCCTTTTTTCGCCAGGTGCGCAACAATAACGCTCATGATAGCCTGTCAAGGTCAAGGTAAAGTTAAGGTTTTTGCTATTGATTAAAACTCAAGTTAGCATGGGTCAGATACTGTTTAAGTACACTGAAGAAACTTTGCTTCTTTGCAACAAAAAATAAAAAGTCTCACTATTATAAAAATGGACTTGGTTCTGAAGATTCAGAAAAAATAAAACATGGATACAAACCGTAATGATATCGTAATACTGCGGTGCATAAGATTCATCAACAGGTTCCAAAAAAGGCCATGAGTCTTTATGTTTCTTTATTGCTGCCAAAACTGCAAATAAAAATCAATCATTAATAAGAAACCATTAAAATCAATCACTGAAATATTTGCACACATTTTCCATCAGTTAATCATGGTATCGGTAATTGGCACTTGCAAAGACTAATTTACGTTGAGATTTAAGCCAGACAACCTTCGGTCGCATGGTCTCATATTAGAGCCTAAGTCTTGTAATTTATTCTGATAGAAATCCCCATACGTTTTGGGATTGCTGCGATATAAACGGATTGCCAAAAAGTTGATGGTTGATCTCTCATCCAAACCTCAGCCTCTATTTTGATAAAGATCTCTCTGTTCGAATTTAGATGATTAAGAAAGGAGTTCTCCTTTCGCGATATTTGATGCACCAACCTTGGATCTGTTTATGTATTTCTTGTCCAGCCCCTTTCAATAATTTTTGGTAAGCCTGGTGAATGAAATACCTTTATACATAGCAGCATATTCATCCTCATCCTTGTCGTTTCCATCTGCCGTTGTCCTAAAACCAAAAATATTATTTCAAACACAAATCAAACAATCAAACAATCATAGAATCTGTCAACCAACTCTCATCCTCTCGTCCTCTTGAAGTTTCCAATGTTTCATGGCTGTTTTTAGTGTCATAAGAAGAGACAAGCGAATAATCAAAACAAATCATGAGACATAAAACGTTTTGTTTGTTTCTATGCTTGAAACATCGAACTTGAAGGCATGCAAAACAAATAAGTCAAATTTGAAAAACCCAAGCATGTCGGACGGAGGAAAATAGAAATGAGTGGAATTGGGGTCCTTTTTAATTTGTTGACCTCTTGAATGAAGGATACTCTTGTTACCAAAGGATGCACTTATTTTCTTTGGAAGTTTCAGGCATAAATTAATGACAACATAATTCGAGCATAATTGACATCATCAATGAGGAGAAGCAATGCTGTTGAAAAAAGGATTTAATTTTGTTTCATCTATGGCGGGCCGGGCAGCCTACACACTGACATAAAAGAAGATTGAAATTAGCTTGGATAATGAAAATGGTAAAAACTAAGAAACATACCGCTTCAAGCTGACTTTGTCATCAGATAAATTACTGTCTTTGTCATCGATTGAGCCTCTAATCTGACAAGCTAATTGTGGATTTTCCAATGCCCATTTCTGTTCTTCTCGATTCTTCAGTCTTAGTTCGCGCTCTATAAAGCAAAGAAGAAACAAATTTTTGAAACGTTATCTAAGCAGGCATCCTTTCACATATAAAAAATACCGGGGGCACCAGAAAGAATTCAGATGGTTGGAAATTCGTAGCATACAGTAATGGATGGTTTTTTAAATGAATTAAGTTTTGGTTGATTGTAGAAATATTTAAATATTTTTGTGATTTTTCTTGCATCTTTCTGAGCAATGGAAATAAAGATAATTTCGACTTGTATCCCTCTGAAAATGAGTCAGTGCTGAAGGGCAGCCCTCACCAAAAAAACTAAGCTTTGAAAACGATATGTAACACCAAAATAAACGAATTCCGAGAAAAAGCGAACCTCTTGATATTGTTAGTTCAGAATAAAGAATGATACTGTATATGTAATGATACTATACATGTAATGATACTGTATATGATCGATCCACAGGGGAAAAAGGACATCAATATTACCCACCTAATCTTCTTTCTTCTGCTACCCGTTCTCTTTCCCTGAGACGTTCTTCTCTTTCTTTTTTCTTTCGTTCTTCCATTTCCTTGCGCCTTGTTTCCATCTCTCGTGCTCTTGTTTCCTCCTCATCCCGTCTTCGCTGCTCAAATTCCCTGTCCTCTTCTTCTCTTAAAGACAGTTTCAAAGCAATTCGTCCAGATGCTCTGCGTGGCATTGAATCGAGAAGTAACTTCTTTTGCAGCGCTTTTTCCTGAAAGAGAGAATCATTTCGAATATATTAGTTGACTGCAAGAACATTGGTCATGTAAGTTTCTAATTCGATTCTTCTACAAGCAAACAGAAGATTATTTCAGCGGTGGACAAAATGCACAAAGCGGCGAAGCAGCTTCGCAGGAAGCTCGTTTGTTTTCAAGGAAGACATGGGAAGATAAAAGCTGAATAAAGGAAGAAAAAAATGATAGAAACGAGGAAGGGAGGAAGGGAGGAAGGAAGGAAGGAACGAAAGAAAGAAAGAAACAAACGAGGAGGTGAAGAAAACGAAAAATGGAAAAGGGAAAGAAGATAGGATGAAAAAGAAAAGAAATATTCAAAAAGTAACGAGGAAAGCAGGAAAGAACAGAACTAAAAAAGGCAATGTTGTGCAGTGGTTCAATGGTTCTTTGAAATCTGGGCACAAGAAAAAATTGCTAAAACATTAGAAGGAAGAATTTTAGGTTGAAGGTGCTTTTATACCGGGTGTCCCAAAATGATGTATTATCGTTTGAATGGTTATATGTCCATAACCGATGAACCGATTTTCAAAAACTGGTAAAACCACAACCAACATCTTAACATCCAATTTAGCCTTTAGGAAATGAAATAAAACAAAGTTTTTGAAAATCCGTTCATTGGTTATGGACATACAAGCAATCAAACAATAATGCATCATTTTGGGACACCCAGTATATTCCATCCTTCTTTCTTTATCTCAGATAAACTCTTTAACAACAATTCCAAATAGCTGCTATCTTTATAGACAGCCTTCTTCGAATGTAATCTGCAGTTTGTTTATGTCTGAGTTATGAAACAAAATTTTCACGTTTCAAGAAACCGGATGAGTCAAAAAACATTAGGCGTTTGGGAATTTGTAGTTCCTAGGGTATATTAATTAAAGCATTTGTTAAACTCACTGTTGCCTTGGCTGCAATAAGATATGAGAATTTCTCAATTGAAGATAATTCAATAAGCTACAGTTTTATGAAAATGTATCAGGTACCTTTGCCTCAATAAGCTGGGGAATCTTCTCTAGGAATCGCTCTGATAATACAGAATAAAGAGATTTTTCTTGACCGTTTTTGCTGTCCATAAGTAATTCTGCAAGACTATTCCACTCTTCCGTTGTTGAGCATTCTAACGACCATTTCGTATTTCCACTTGATATGGGTGAAGTAGATGATGTATCCTCCTGGGCAGTGACATGAGAGTCTTGGCTTTCCCAGTCTGACCTGAAGAAATATCAAGCAATAAAACAGCTTTAAAAATCACAAGGCATGTTTCAATAGGCATTTACACGAAGCAAACCAATACTGGGAGGGTCAACAAGAACATCAACTGTTTGAAAAGTTAAGAAAGTTTAAGAATAAAATTGTTATGAAAGCCATAACATATATGACGAAATACTTTATAAAAATATCTGGATGAAGTGATTAATACGTATCCCTTTTTCATGCATTTAAAAGTGAAGGAAATTTCATAAATCCAATTTACCTATATTTACAATACTCAGAAAAATAGAAGAAAAATGACAACAAATATTTCAGACTTTTGGCTATCAATCGAGCTTTGATACATTCAAATAGCTGAAGTATTCTCCATACAATGAATGTTCAAACATGTGAAGCTCTTTTTGTCAACCCAGTATAACATTTGACTTTTTTATATGTGAATTTTCAACATGAGACATCATTGTAAATGCTTCCCAGAGGTGGAAAAGTGTGTGAAGCTGCAAAGCAGCTACGCAGGAAGCTAGTTAGTGTGAAAGGAAGAAAAGGGAGGACGGTAGAAAGCGGAGTAGAAGGAGTCAAATAAAGGATGAAGGGAGGAAAGAAGAATAAAACAGAAAAAAGAAATAAAAAGAAGAAGGAAAGATGGATTTATGAAAAAAGATAGGATGAAAGAAGAAACAAAGATTGAAAACATAAAGAGGAAAGGAAGGAATGAACCAAAGGAAATAACAAAAGAAAGAGGAAAGCACTGTTTGGATTATGCTTTTTTATTTACAGTTGAGTGATCCAAGGAGGCTATCAAGATTAATTCCAGTTCTTAGAGGATTATTATCTACACTGTACACAATATTGCAATTCATATCAATAAACTGATTGTAGTATTTGATTGCCTATGACAAAATTTAATCATGATAACTTATAAGATGTTAAGCATAATAACATGTAAAGCAATAAACTCATTTCCTTCCTGAAACATGATTATTCTGAGTGACTCTAAACATGCACTACAAAAACTGAAATGTGTGTTGTGCAAGAGTTCAACAGAAATCTGGCATGAGAAAAATTCAATAAAACAATGGAAGGAAGAATTTTAGTTTGGCATTGCTTTGCAGGAAGGCAAATATATTTCCACCTCTTACCCAGTCTCATAATCAGATGAGGATTCAACCAATCTTTTGTTTCTTCTTTTTCTATTGGTCAATCTTCCTTTCGCAATTTTCTTTGAGTATCTTCCATAACTATCTTCATTATGTAACATAGATTCCTTTTCACATTGACATTCTTTATATAACCTTGTGCCATAAAAATACCAGAATGTTTCTCCATTGCTATTCTTTCCAATTGGCTCAATTCTCAACTCATCAGCTTCTTTACCCTGTCAATTGGGGAACACACATTCAACACAATCAGAAATACAATACTAGTTCAGTATCAAACATCACTGCTAAGCCTTGCAGCAGCCATACTACTTCTAAGGTAGAGGTGATTCAAGAGCCTTTCCATAACCAATCTTCAACAGCCACATCATCATTTGATAAAAAATTGCAATCAATCTGCATAAGGTGTATTCAATATAAATATTTGCCTTTAATCATTTCATAACTTTAAATAAGTTATGTTGAGTTTGCAATTCAATGTCAACTTATCTTTTATCATAAAGTACAAAATATAACAGATAAAAAATCAGTCTAATATGAAATTTTTACCTTGAGAAGTTCCTGTATATCATCTACTTCAAGCCTCCAATGACAAATATCATACAAAATTGTAACTTTTGATCTGCATGGAAGTTGCCTACCAGAAAATAAAACTAGCAATAACAATAGACAGAGAGTGCTGCAAACTGAGATTACTCACAAAAATTGTTGTCAACATTCTTACAATTGTGGTCAATTACAACCTGTGCATGCAATGGCTTCATGTAAGAATACTAAGTCCCAAAATCATGAAAATCAAAGATTGCAATATTTGTATGACAAATTGGTTGGAATATAGCCTTTTAATTAAGCAACTAACAATAAGATATTGATGTGATACTTTCTATCTTGTGCATGGGCTAATGTCTATGGTACAGGCAGTGATAATGTTTGACAGCTCTGCAAAATTGCTGAGACATACAGACAAACAAACAAAACAGATAGATCCATTGCCAGAGCTTTATAGTAAGAATATTATGCTGCCTCATAATTACTTAGTGTCAAGGGGCCTGCCTGAGAAAATAAAATGACCTGACCTCCAACAAGCACTTTAATGAATATTTTAAACTTCTGCAAACTTTGCTCTAATTTGTACTGACAAAAAATGCAGCAGCACCCACTAAATAAATAAATAAATAAATAAATAACTAAATAAATATCATTGTTGCTAGCATTACATTACATATCAGATCCATTACTTACAGATATTTCATTAGAATAAGAACATTTTACACAATGAGGTGAAACAGCAGAACGAAGAATAAACTTACCTAAAATCTATGTCTTTCACTGGGTTTTCTTTTCCTTCTAAAAATGTGTAATGGTAGTCAAGCAAGTCATTCAGGTATCTTTCATAATTATTGCCACTGTTGAGAAACAAAATTTGAGATTTAAAATAAATATGGTTATACACTCAGGTAAAATCAGAGACAAAATACAATTTACAAAAAATTCTAAATTGAGCAACACTATACTGTACATTAATTTCTTATGAGAAACCACTTACAGTATCAGAAACTTATCTCTCAGATTGCCAAAAAACAAGAAACTCCACCACTGGTTAGATATAAATTATGAAGCTAAAATGCTTAGGATATTTGTAATTCATTTTCACTTTGTTTCCCATCTCATATTACTCAGGAGGTACTTGCAGCATATGTCTAAAATATTCATTATTTATAAGAAACTACGGTAAAACATTGATCAGTACACTGTTAAACATTTCATGAAATCAACAAATTCTGACAGATGAAATTTACTTAACAGTTTCTTAGAAAGTTCCTAAAGTCATGTTGTATCTATGGGAGGAAGAACTTTGGTGCCTACATGAGAATTTGACAACCAGTTTTATGAAACCACACCTCTGTTTATACATCTGTGCTCAAGTAGTGCAAACAATAAAGTATACACAAGAAACAAGTGGAAATATGTTTCAGGCAAATTGAAAAAGTTCAGTTGAATTACGAGTATGAAGTCACCTTTTCCATTATGTACTCGAGTATCTTAATTTCTGGCAATATGAGAGTTGATTTTCTTACAAATAGTTTCTTATGTACAATTTCTTGTAAAAAATGTGAGGATAAGGGAATCAAAAATGAGCAAAAAAAGCAAAGATGATGTTGCAAATAGTGTGTCATTTTGGACCCTTTCTGGAAATAGCAGGGTTGGAAGGAATCACTCCATTCTTGTTTGTTCCACATTTCCAAAAATGAAGTTATGCAGACATCACAGGGATATTATTTTGGGTGCTATGAACAGCGGAGATCCAGGGCCCTTGAATATGATTCTGCTCCTAAAGCTAGAAAGCTGTGAACAGATGATTGGAGACCTTAGTTTGCTCATCACACATATTGATTCAAAAACCAAATAAAACTTAAGAATTTGAGGTGCATAAGGAGCAAAATGTCATTTTCTAAATCTTCATTTTTCAGAATTTTTAACAATCAGAATCTCCAATAGGGAACTTTCTTTGTGAATACAGCCAAATCAACTCTTTTCAGAAGGCACATTCATTTGGAATCTTCCTTTCCTTTCTCTCAAACCTAAGAGGTTTCTTTCATAATCTCTGTTCTTTTGGAAATTCTTTCTGATCTACAATATCCAATCTCTATCATTTTCAAAATGCCCATTCTTTTCATCGTTGAGATTTTCTTTGCAACATTTACCATTTTTAGGGATGCTCTGAAACTGCAAGTACTCAAAAGCATATATGTCCATGATACAGCCGCAAAACAGGTTTTATCAATTCACCTCAAGAAATCTCTTTTCAATCACATTACATGCAATTTTAGCAGTTGCTTGAAAATGTTCCAAGAGAAAGAAAATTAACCAAAATACAATGCAATGTCCGCAATTGCCAATTTTCCATGGGAAAAGATCCGGTTTCAAGGGGGTTCACTAGTAGGTAGGTAAGGTATTCATATTTAACGTGGCTAGCCTGCGAAAGTCTGAGAGAGACTTATTTCCAGCAGGGGCCACGGATGTTTTACCATCAACCCGCCGCAGCTACCAGATTTCCCTCACATGGCTCTGGTCGACCCAGGCTAGAGTTACGGACAGCGACCAAACTGTCCAGCGCGGGATTCGAACCTCGGCCGTTCTGACCTTTGGTTTACGAGTCACGCGCTTGAATTAGTGAGGAGAATAATTCAAGCAAAATTATTATGTTCTTTACAATAAATCAATTGTGATGAAAATTGTATCAGTTCTTCAAACATTTTGTAATTAAAAAAAAAATCCTTGGAGCTGAATACATTTCATAATTATTTACAGAAAATGGATATTCATGGGCTGTGGTTCTGCAATATTGTCCAGTTCAACATTAACAGGAAATGGCAAAACAAAGCAACATTCCAGTAAATAAAACTATCAGCCTTTGAATTTCAACATTCCCAGGGGAATGCTCTTTCTTTTGTTTAACTTTCATGGAAAACAAAACACTCACTTGATTTCTTTTGTTTTGTACAATCCTCTCAAGAGGCGAGCAAGAAGATCTGGAAGGAAACTTGTTTCATGTTCATCTTCAACTCCATCTATCAATAATGAATCTTCTAAATCCTAAAAAAATATTCAGGATTAACTTAGAATGCAACTATTGAAGGGAAAGAAAATTGGGAGAACAGAACAGGAAACTGATTGATGAGAGGAAATGCGTGTACTCACGATTTGATTTTTGAAGGGAAAGCTATCCGAAAAAGCATCCTTATAATTATTTGACAAAATGCTCATTTCTGATCATTTTGCATGTTAAGTACTTGATAGATAAATAATCAATATAATGGGCAGTATATTGCATTTCTAGTATCATTAAAATAAAATTGCCAAATAAAATATCAGACTGGAAAATATTATAGGTCGACGGCCTAAAAAGCACATTCTCTACCCGTTCTGGTGGTGTGGCTTGAAATAATCATTTCCCCGTTAGAGAACGGAACACATAGAAAGCAAAATGAAGGTCTGATATCTAATACATTCATTAATAACACAATGCAATAGCTAAGTGATATATGGAGCAGGAGAATTAATTATCGGCTGGAAAAAATATTAATGGTTCTAGCGCTAGCCTAAATAGCACCCGTTCTGGTAGCGTAGCTTTAAATGGTTATTTTTCAGTTACTGAATGTGATACATCGCAAACAAAATGAAAATATGATATTTGATACATTCATTAATAATATAATACAATAAACAAGCGATATTTGACGGAGAAAAATGAAATAATAGCTGGCCTAAGTAAAGATAGATAGTCGTGAACTAATTTAGGCCCACCGGTACATGACGCACTCACCTCTATCTCAAATTCAGTCAGATCAAAAGCAGCACGAAAAAGATAACAATAATGAGCAATTGCAGGCACTTCAAACCATTCTCTTATTTCAGCAACCGAAGACATGCTTCCATTAAGCATATAATGATATTAATGTCTTCATACTATGTTTATAAGTTGTATAAAATGGCAGATAAATGGCAACATATTTTTATTATTGATGATATTGTTTCTTCACAACTCAAGTCGGCGTTTCAACTCAAGCCGGTTATCCTCTAATGTCATTACTCTCCAGTCACACTAAAAATGTGCAATAATTCGAAAACGAGTAATCACTGCCTGCAAATTTTCTTGAGATTTTCAGGTTTTCAGCATTCAGAGTTTCTTGTGAGTTTCTAAAGTTTCCATAACAATACATGTGTTTTTCTTACAAGAAACTGCTTATGAGAAACTCAACTCTCAGATCCCCAAAAAACTTGTTTCATGTACAGGGTTTCCTGAACAGGGCCGTTCGGAAGCAGCTTCAAATTGGGGGGCAATTGTTCTTTAAAACAATAGAGAACAATTCATGTAATTATGCTCGTGACGTATCTCTTGTTTTGAAAATTGTTGGGGCATGAGCCCCCTGCCCCCTGCAGGTCTAGTGATCATATCGCTATTTATTTTGATTTTTTCCTGTATCATATTACTTGGAAGGTTCTTGAGAAACGTCTAACAACTGCGTAATATTATACAAGAAACAAGTGAAAATAAGGTTAAAATATGCTGAGGATATTCATTGTCAGAATGAATTTTTTTGTAAAGTTTCATTTTCCCAATACTGGAGTTTCTTTATTTTATGCAATCTGATTGAGAGTTGACTTTCTCGATGTAAAGAAATATTTTCGAAAACTCGAGATAATTCTCCAATGTTGTTTCTACTTGTGAAGGATGACATTTAGTATCCGCTGTGCAATGCTGGATTTTCACATCCGGGACTTTTCTTTTCAGTCTCGCTTCAATTTTCACGCGTGGGGAAACCTCGAATTTAACACGCGCGTTGTTATGCGCTCTTCCGCGGTTTCCCTTCTTTGAGTGGGTACCTACTTTATTGGGGCCCCAAACAAGGGCAGATTTTGTATTACAATAGCGTGAGTTGCTTTTGTTGACACCTCAATTAAAAGCGATTAGCGATTGCAGACAAAGGAAACTCTCTCAACCAGCAATTCAAAACAAACAAGGCCGCAAAAGTTTCTTTGAAACCCAGGTAGCTATGTCGCTCGTTGTGCATTCCAGAAACTGTTTTTAAGGGCAAACATGAGCATAGATCGAAAGAAGAAGGATATATCTACACATCTGCCGCGGGCATTTTATTTCTTTGGTCCAGAAGCTGAGCAGTAAATGTTTTGATAACACCCACAAAAATGAGAGAATTGAATCGCCTCCTAAACGGCTTTTGAACCAAACAAATAAAATGCCCGCGGCATTTCCCTGGATTATCTTACAATGGATTGGTAGCACATAGCGTAAACTTCTGATTCTCGTAATCTAACCCTTAACGCTTAGACCCATTATCCCCTCGCCACAAAAAAGAAACCTCTCTTCAAATGCATATTATTGTATCTCAAAAAGTTTCTAGATCTAATAATACAATAAATTATCTCTTCAGTTTGTCTTACTGTTCCCTTTTTCCCTTTTCGGTAGTTCCTGGATCCGCCATTCCACCGTTCCGGAAGAGGGAATGTTGGAATGGCAGATCCAAGGGAATTATCTGAAGAGATAGACTTGGGGCACGTCTACATTACTATGTATCGGCGAGCATTTGCCAAACTGTACAATCATCATGAATTATGCATCGATTTTAATGAAATGTCAATTAATTTGATATGACGAGTAAAGGCTGACATCGATGTAGAAATTTACTTTATTGAAATCGACAACATTGTTATAAAGTTTTGGACAGATTTACTTGAAGTTCAACACGTGATTTTGCTGTTCGGCAAACACCGATACAACATTTTAAGAAAAGTCGATCAATTATCTAATTGAGCAAAAAGAACAAAAACGTTCTGCCGGATGTCCCAAAAAAGTATTCCTGTTTAAAAATTACCAAAAATATATCATCAATCCTTTGATCAAATTTTCTTTTTGAGTTTCTTTGTCAAAGACCCAAATGTATTTATAGATGATAAAATGTTTGCTTTTGATACGGCAAAGTAGAAAAATTACATGGTGAAAAACCTCATTTTGAGCTATAGTTTTTAAGCAAAATACTCAATCTTGCCTAAGAGTCCAAATTTCCAGATTTGTTATCGTTATTGAAGTCTCTAATGATAGTGCGCAATGTTTTCTGTCATTTATGACTAAACTAGAAGTTTAGATGCAAATTTATCTGGCAATAATCAGTACTCTTTGCAGTATGATTCAAAACAAGGTAGCCCTAAAGAGAGCTAAATTTGATAATTTTTAAACCAATTATAAGATCAGCTATGTGTTGGACAATAAGTTGATCCTTTATCTACTTGACAAAAAAAGAAAATCGAAGATCGGCTGTGTAATCAAATTTTGGTGATTTTTCAAATGGGGTTATTTTTTGGGACACTACTTGACTCTCAATGAAATGTCTTTTTCACAGATCCTTAACTTGTCAGTATCTCAAACCATTCAAGTAGCTATTACGTCTGCCTTTTAACAGGGCAGCAGGATTTGAGTCTTTTGTTAAATACCCCCGTACTATTAACAAATACAAATAATTCGATAGCAACTAAAGTCTGCCTCAAAATAGATGTCCGGTGCGAAACTACGCGAATAAAAACAATCAATGAGTTATCCTTGAGTGATTTCGCGTATTCCCAAATCTCACCTGACATCTAATTAGAGACAGAATGTACGTCATTCCAAATACAATCTTTGGTTCAGTCACTAGAAATCCTTTTCATTCAGCTCACTGCTTTGTTTTCAACGCATCAACAAGCCTGAAAATGAAGGTGGAAAGAAATCATGCAAACAAAATCAATATTCTTCTATCACCATAATTTTTCGTGATTTTACATTTTAGACTTCTCTTTTAAGATTGAAAACCCAATTTGAATCTAGATGGTGCCAAAGGCCCAAACAATTGGATACCGTTCATTCAAGCTATTTACTATCTCTTTTAAATTCAGTTTTCTTTCGCCTTCCCCATTCCCTTTGCAAAAATTTAATTTCAATGCATGGGAGCGCTGAATTTCTTCCCTTAATGTTCATAATAATGAATTTACTCGCTTAATTTATTTTAACAGATTTAAATTTAGGCCTTACCAATCCATTGCTTCATCCAAGCCTTCTCCTTTTGTTGCAGATGTTTTAAATATTGACCATGATCTACTTTTTAAAGCAGACAATCCTAATGCATTGGACACATCCGTAGCCGACATTGAACCTTCCATATCCTGTCAACAGTAAATAACAATTTCAACAACGTAACACAAATAGCAATTGCAAAATCACTACACAAATAGCAATTGCAAAATCACTACACAAATAGCAATTGCAAAATCACTACACAAATAGCAATTGCAAAATCACTACACATGATGCCCTTTACCAGGTGATTGAATATAAGGTATCCACTTTTAGAAAACTAACACGGCAAAACCAAGCATACGGCTTCGACTTTATTTTGAGATTTTTCTGAAACACGATAATGCATCATTGTTCTCTAAAATAAAGTAATTTCAGAAAACCGATATGCACGAGGTCATGTGAGTAGTTCAATCTAATTCACGTTTGAAATATTAGAACAATGAGAGGATATTTTCTTTCCAATGTATGTCATAGAAAGTTTTTGAATGAGATATGCTCTCCAATCTACAATAAGCTCCAAAATGACCCCATCATCTCAAATCTGCCTCAGATTGCAGTTTGGATTATTTTTCGGAAACTCGAGAAAATTGTTTCTTTATAGCAAATTTCTCATTTTTTTAGAAAAACCACAATCATAACTTATCACAAATCATAAATCCCAAATCATAAATTACAAATCATAAATCACAAATCACAAATCATAATTACCTGTTTGTTTGCTAAAACGACAAGCACAGCTTTCCGCAGTTCTTCTTCCTGTAACAGACGAAATATACAAACTAAAAAAAAAATAGAAAATTTAAAAGGAAATAATATCAATTTCAAATAACGTTACTTTATAGAATGTAATTGGCATTGCTACGGAGAAATTTCTTGTACCAGTGACACTATCCAATGAAATAGATATATCACAAAATTGAAAATGAATATGGAATAAAATGACCGATTTCAGCAAGGTAAAATTCCATAACTAATTAAACCATTCTTCTGCAAAATAAAACTTATAAACACAGTTTTGTGACTTCAACACGCTAATTTCTAATTATTTTCCACGCAAGTATGGCTTGCTTGTTAAACGTAGCAGGTTTTTTTCTGATTCATCGGGTAGAATTTTTTGCATTCTTATTCTCTCTCACACTGACATGAATCACACCTGATGAAGATTCAAGCTGAAAAAGTTGTGTTTAATCAATAGTCTTGTAAATTGTCGTAATCTCAAAGAATTACTTGTTTTGATTAAGGTTTTATCTTTCATAAATCTATACTAATATTGTGTCTAATCTATAGGAAATCAAACAAAGTATCTGTGACTGTTATTCTGATATCAAAATATGTGATACTATTCATTGATTTTAGAGAAAAATCCTGAATTGAAATTTATAAAAAACGTATTGTTGAAAATTCTCAAAACTAAGTTGAATCCTTAGCAAGAGGGAGGTTTGTAAAACTAGTTGCCTGCTTTTTACACTTAGACTTTTTGGATAATGCAGACATTTTCTATTCATCCAGTACAATTTGATAATAATAATAACAATAATAATAAAAAAATCAACCTCCAACATAGCGACCAATTCTTGTTTTGAAATTCCAATTCTTTCTCTATCTTGACTATCAACTACATATATTACTGCATCTGTGTTGGCATAGTAACAACGCCAGTATGGCCTAAAACACAAACATATAATTGAATAAATTAGAGAAAGAACTCATGCCAATTCCAAAACAATAAAATAAAACAAGAAAATGTTTACAGGAAGTAACACTGTTACAGCAAATCTTGTGAAATAAATTTGTTATTCTTTTTTGAAGTGCTTGCATTATCTACGTCTTCTGTTTCTCTAAAGCACACTCTGCGCAAATTCATTCTGACAACCAACTGCAGAATTTAATTCCCTTAAAATATTCCTCATGCGATGAAGGTCAATTTGAAAAAGGTTGAAAGCACTTGAGAAGTGACAATTTAAAAGGTGAATGAAAGGAAATATACCTGATACTAGTTTGACCTGAAAGATAAAGAACGAAAAAGTCAGCAGAGAACAAATAAATATGTTACAATCTTGTAACTCCTTTTTACTACAAATGATCAGAAAAACATTAATTGCATTAATTATACTATGGAAAGTGTAGATCGTATCTTTTTCTACATCATTACATGTAACAGTTGAACATCAGGGCCAATTTTGCTTGCAAGCTGTGCTGAAAGAATAGCAAAAAAGGTCAATATAATCATAAACTAGGCAAAGATTGACAGCCCTCCTTTTGGTATTTTTCTGGCTCTGAAACAGTTTCCAACAAATTTTCCACTAACTTTCAAACAATGTAAGCCATTTGAGTGAAATGAATTATCGTACACAGTTAGCCTTTAAAGAAATAGTTACTAAAAAGCAGCGGACAAGTATTCATTGTCAAAATTCCATCAAACACACCAATGTTTTAATTCTTAAAGTGATCTGATTGTCAAAATCTCGTTATAAATTTATAGAATTTAAGAAAAGTTAAATGATTTGGATAAATAGTAAAGCACTTACCTCCTAAATCCCATACTGTAAAGAGAAATAAAAAAAATCATGGATAGGCTTAGAAGTTAACAGAGAGAAATATATTATTAGTCTTACAAAATACCAACCAAATATGAAAGATGATCAAGAATGGGTCTATGCATAGGCTATGAGAATACAAATTTGTTTCATTGTTATTGCATATTACATAAAGCATTCTAATGGGTAAGTAAAACAAACGTTAAGACATTTGACAAGCTATTGAATGAAAAGTACATGGCCAACATCCAAAACTAAATTGTTAATCTATCAGTCAAAGGCTACTTAGATGTAAATAATTTTTTCTGAAACTGGGCAATGAATGAAAAGTACATGGCCAACATCCAAAACTAAATTGTTAATCTATCAGTCAAAGGCTACTTAGATGTAAATAATTTTTTCTGAAACTGGGCAATGGTATTGAAGTTATATTTCAATGGCAAGCGAATCATAGATCAGAATTGGAAGAGGAATTTTCACCCCCATACAAATTCCTTGCCAGCATTTGCCATATTTTTGCATCTCAGTCTCACCTCAATTTTTCAATTTTTCTCCATTCGTCAAAAATTTTAGTATCAAAATAATGGCTACACACATGCATACATACACACATAACCAAAAATATTCTCACCTTGAAATTTGAGATTTTTATAAGTTACAGTTTCAACATTGAATCCGATAGCTGAAATGGAATTAGATAAAAAACTTGAAATTAAATCATTTAATGGAGATAGCATTATCAAAACAATGTTGCCATTCTCAACACAAAATAAAGTATGCTTGTATTTACCAAATCAAAATAATATAATTGCTCATAAACCATGTGTGCCTAAAAAAATATTCACTTTTGACTAGGCCATGATAAATCATACAGTACAATACATCAATTTTAAAGATTTGTGACTGAAAGTAAATGAACAGAGATATAGCGACATGATCTAACATAGCACAAAAGAATGAAACAAGCCACTTATGTTTCTATTGTTTTTATTGATCGAGAACATCAAATAAAATACAGTAGGTTATATTTAGACTGACCCAGTCTCCCTAGATATTGTAAGTTGCTTTTAACTCCATTGAATTACTTTAATCTTTAGCAAAAAGCTTGAATTAGATTCTAGGATTTTTGGAAAATTCCTGTGTTTTCTGATTCTAGAGCTATAAGCGATTTTATTAAGATTCTATCATTTTGAAAACACTGAATTATCATTATCACTAAATCATTTTGAATTATGATAATTTTGGGACTTAAAAATCAATTGAAACAATAAATGATTTAAATATTACAGTGCATTTAATGGATGTGAATATTACAGAACATTTAATGGATGTGAATATTATTGGAAAATTATCAAACTTTAATTTCAAAAGAAAAATAACTATATACATACTTGGGATTGTTGTTACCACCTCTCCCACTTGAAGCCTATGAAACAAAATTATCTATACAGAAAAACTGCTCTTATTTGCCAAACATACCCTGGCCTTTCTATTCTTCTCAAAATAACTCAAGTTTGCCACCTCTAGTGAGGTTCTGCCATCTTTAGTAGCAAAGTGAAATATTATGTATTTCATCATCGTTTATTTTACCAATGGTAAAAAAGATAAGAAGTGGCCACAGAGTAGAAACCGTCTTCTGGACAATACTTTGGTGGTAAATTTGCAAGATTTCATACAAATCCATATGAAAAGCTAATGTTGCTCTTGGCTGAGTGCCAAAGAAATAGATTTTATGGTTTCAGTTTCAAGTCAAAATTTAGTTCACAATTTTGACTAATGTGGTCTGAGGCTTTTAGCAATTCAGCCCAAACATTTTTGTGGAAAATTATGGTCTGAAATTTTTTGGTTCCAAATTTCTTCAGCATAGGTTTCAAAACTTTAAAAAGGCTGGTGTACAATTGAGTGACCTATATCTTTGAACTGAATGACTTCAAAGAAACTTTAATAGCTATTTCTCTATAATTCTACTGTTGGACTTTTCTGAAATCTTTAATATTTTCAGAATTAGAGTGTTTTTCTTCTTTTTCAAGAATTCAAGAAAAAGTTTCAAAAAAATTAAAACCATCGTAACTTCTAAAGCATGTGATGCAACATGAAGTAATTTCCAAGAGAACTATGGCTTATCGATGCCTACAATATCTTGGACTTTTCTGAAATCTTTAATATTTTCAGAATTAGAGTGTTTTTCTTCTTTTTCAAGAATTCAAGAAAAAGTTTCAAAAAAATTAAAACCATCGTAACTTCTAAAGCATGTGATGCAACATGAAGTAATTTCCAAGAGAACTATGGCTTATCGATGCCTACAATATCAAGGAAAAGTCTGCCAATCATCTGGTTTATAATTTAGAAATTTGATGATGTCACATCCTAAAATGAGCTGAAATGGAGAGTACACTGTAATTTTGAAAAATATTCAAAAATTTCTGGAAAGTCCAACAGTAGAATTACCGATAAATATCTAAAGTTTCTCTTAAGCCATTCAATCAGAAGAAATAGGTCATTGAATTTTACACCCACCTTTTTACGCTGAGTCAAAGATTTGGAACCTATGCTAATTTCTTCTTTTAGGAACTTTTCTAGGGAAATTTCAAGAGAAATTGAACTTTAAATGTAAATGGGAGCTTACCGATACAAAATTGTGGTCTTCCCTGCACCGTCCAAGCCAAGAATTAATATCCTTGTTTCCTTGCTACCAAAAAGACCGGAAAATATTCTTGAAAATAGTGAACCTACAAAAAAAATGGTTGGCATTAAAAATATTACTGCAATAGACCACTGAATTTACAGATTATTGAAAGGAAATTTGAAAGGACGGTGCAAATTGCATCTCATACAATGAACTTACTGTATTTGGCACACCTGAGTTCAATATATTGTCAGTATTAAAAGATTTTTGGGACACTTTTAAAATCTTTGGAGGAAATTTTATCATATCTTATCACTCTTGTTACAACTGGTGCAGAGTTAGCAAATTTGCCATCCCTGGAAAGATTCTTTGTGCATTCTGTAAACTGTTTAATCTGTAGTGGGCATAATGTCTTGCTCAATTCCTACTGACTGCAGAAGTGAGGGCTGGCGTGATGGTAGCATTCCTAACTTGCCATTCCTGTGAGCGAGAGGTGTGCAGAGTGTGGCATTGCACACCAGAGATATCAAGTGGCTATTCAAAATTGAAAATAGAGAACAAAAGAAATTTCTCATTGCACACAAGTTTCAGTTTCAGTTTTCAGTTTAATTCATTCATCCATCAATCCTAAATACAATTCTACATAATTACACTACACCTAAATACTTACAAAATACCGCACAATAAACAAAAAGTTAATTAAACTTAGAAATTACAGAAAAGGAGAACTTTACAAGATTGTATTTAAGATTGATTGATTAAGGAGGAGCTCTCTAAATAGGTTAACTAATCGAGAGAGAGCCCCCCCATAAAAACAATTAAAACTACAACATATTTTATTAAAATAAAAAAAAAATGTTAGCCAGATTTGTTCTACAGAGACCAAGAGAATATAAGGATTTGAAAGAGACTTTTAATTAAGAAATAATGACACGTACGAGTCAATGAAATGAGTTTTCAATTTGGACCGAAAAACTGCAACGGAGCTAGCAACACGTATGAAAAGTGGAAGAGTGTTCCAAAGTTTAGAGCCAAAATACTGAATTGTTTGAAGACCATAAAGGGTAGTATTTCTAAGAGATTTAAAAAGATCACCTCTGGTTGCCTGACGCATTCCAATCTTATGGATAGTTGAATTTGGTTGGAAATAATTATGAAAATAAGAAGGAGATAACTTATTGATTGCTTTATAGACAAAAGTCAGATTATTTAAATGCAAAGTATCCTCAAGTTTAAGAATTTTTAGCGACTGGAAAATTGGTGCAGAGGGAGCTGAGAATAGTTCAAATTTGATACAGCGAAGAACTTTTTTCTGTAGCCGAAATAGAGGATTTAGGTAAGATTCGAAAGTAAGTCCCCATGCTGTGATGCCATAGTTGAGAAAAGAAGAAAACAGGGAGTTGTAGAGACAGATAAGCATAACAAGGGCGGATTTTGGAATACAATAGCAACAGTTTCGTTTGATTGACACCTCATTTCAAAGCGATTAGCGACTGCCGACAAAGGGAATTCTCTCAAGCAGTAATTCAAAACAAACAAAGCCGCAAAAGTTTCCCCGAAACCAGTAGGGGAAACTCTCGCCTTGTGCAAGCGAAAGGTGGTTTTTAAGGGAAGTCATGTGCCTATAATCAAAGAAGAAGGGTAAATCTAAAGTTCTGTCTGGCGGATTTTGTTTATTTCATTCAGGAGCTGTTTTGTGATCGTTTCATTTATGCCCTAAATACGCGAGAATTACAATTCCGTTTGCTCGGCTTCTGAATCAAATAGACAAAATCCACAAGACAGAAATTTAGATTTACCCTTCTTCTTTCGTTATAAGAACGTAACTTTTCTTAAATACTTCCTTTCGCTTGCACAAGGCGAGAGTTTGCCTGCTACTTTCGGGGAAACTTTTGCGGATTTTTTTGTTTTGAATTACTGGTTGAGAGAATTTCCTTTGTTTGCAATCCCTGATCGCTTTGAGAGAATTTCCTTTGTTTGCAATCCCTGATCGCTTTGAATTGAGGTGTCAATCAAACGCAACTGTTGCTATTGTATTACAAAATCTGCCCTTGTTGATAAGCATAGGGAGTGGACAGTAATGCCTTACTTTAAAGAAAATACCAGAAGTTCTAGATAGCTTTTTACAAAGCTCAGCTGTGTGGTGCTTCCAAGAAAGATGTTCGTCCATCAGTACACCTAAGAACTTCACATACTTTGTCACAAGAGATCTTGTTGACAAGTGCCATATACTCTGCAGGCTGGCCCTGGGGGTCAATGAGAAATTCAGGAGCAGAGAATTTTTTGGTAAATTCCTGGGGAATGAGCACTTAACATTTAAAGGTACCAGTACTTAGTGTTGTCAACGCCCTAGCAAAAGAAGGACTACTACTGTCAGATCTCTAGGAATGGAATGGTAATGTGGGGAATTGTGTTTTGACTTTGGGATTTCAAGGATTTTAAAGCTGGGATGGGGAAGCAATTGATATTGAATGAAGCATGATGTATACTGTATTATTAGCAAAGAATTGCATCATTTCAATCATGCAATAACCAAACATAACATCAAATCAATCAGCAACCGCAAGCAAGTTGAGATAACTTTATTTGTTTGCCCATTTACAATAAAATGATATTCTCAATTTTCTAAGTATTTAACTTCCCATCCACATACTCACAGATACTTACCCATTCTAATTTTATCTTCAAGTTAAATGAGCAACCATCCAGAAATGCACGCCGTGTCTTGTGTGGGTGTGTTGAATGGGCCTAAGTACTTGCTTTACTTCACTCGTACAAACACTGATTTGAACAATCGACCAAGCAAAATAAAATATTTGCAGCTTCTTCGTGAATAGGTAAAAGAGTCTAAATTGATGAATTGCATTAATATTTATCTTCCTTCTTCTTTTTCTTCATAAATCTTGATTGAGTAAAACCATTCTGTATTGTTCGTCACAACTCAAGATGTGGCAAGCCAAGTAGGCCACTGCATCACTAGACCCAGACCTCTGTCAATGTATTATGCATATAGCCCAATTTCTGGTTGGCTGACAATTGAAAACGCGGCAGCAAAATGAACCAATCGAAAATGCGTAACATTCAAAACATTCATATTTACCATCCCTCGCAAGAATTTCTGCGTAATATTCAATCGCGATGATAAAATGGTTTAAGGAAGGAGTAATTAGGAGCGAATAAAGGCTCCTAACAATGTTCAAACCATCTAATTACGGAATCAGGGTGTTTTAGAAAAAACCTTGCCAAATTTTATTCAAGATTCTCGAGAAAATAATGATATTTGAATCAATTTTATGCATGCCATCTGAAAGCACAATTTATCTTCTTTCCAATGATATCCATGCTGAGCGTATTAATAGAATCATTTATCACTAAATTGATGTTGCCTGGCCAATTTCAGATGCTGGAAAGTCAACCTGGATATATACAAAGACGAAAGCCCATCGCATCTGTGAGGAGCTTATTCTATCATCCTCGTGGAAGTACAAGTCTTTTTCCTTCCTACTGTTAGGGTATCACTTCTATTGCTTTGCTTTGCTTTGCTTTGCTTTGCTTTGCTTTGCTTTGCTTTGCTTTGCTTTGCTTTGCTTTGCTTTGCTTTGCTTTGCTTTGCTTTGCTTTGCTTTGCTTTGCTTTGCTTTGCTTTGCTTTGCTCTGCTTTGCTTTGCTTTGCTTTGCTTTGCTTTGCTTTGCTGCTTTGACAAAATCTTTTTTTGTAGTTTTTACAGCATGCTTTTTTTGACATTGGCCATCCTTACTTAGGTATCAATTAAATGATAAATTATAACCATGTCGATTTCCTTGGCAGTTAAAACATAGAATATGTCAAGTTAGAATTGAAGATATTGTTTTCACAGGAATAACAAGATAGCAAATTCGTAAATTTCTCCTCACTGAATGATAATAATTAGTACTATCTATGTACACGATGCTGATACTACTATAAAGCATATCCATCTAAATTTCGTTTTAACGTCAATATAAACAATCTAAACTGAACGTAAAGTTTAGTTTGCACTCTCCTCTGCAGAAGACAAATTCAGCAGTAGGTGTGTAAAGTCTGTTACATAACATAGTTACAAATTAGATGTAACGCGAGATTTGCAATACAGTAAAAACCCGCACATAAGAACCTAAGATTTTGAACTCAACTTGTTTAGGTTCTTGTGCAATGAGGCACATCCAGTAATCAGGATGTAGGTTCTTAACAAAGGGAAATATGTGAATCTAAATCTTAGCCAAACTTATTTACACTCTTGGCCCTATCCATTTAAACCTAAGCTTACCCAGTTTACCCCTGCAGGCCCTGCCTATCATAGTTCTGTAAGTAATGTTTTGGAGTTCACAAAAGAGGTTGATTGGCAAACAGATTGCATTTATTTCCCAATAAATGAATGAAATGCTTTATTAAGAACCTAGTTAAGACATCAGCCTGAAATGGTTCTTATTTATTGGGTACAAAATATATTCTTTCAGGCTGTAGGTTCTTAATAAATGAAGGTTCTTATGTGCGGGTTTTTACTGTAACGCAAAATGAAAATTACTCATAAATTATTCTTATTCGCAGGCATTTTCACGTGACATCTAATTTGAGGCAAACGATAGTTTGTATCATGGATCAGATTAGGTCTAGACTACCCAGGGATTACGTCTAGACTGCCCAATGGATAGGATGGACTTTAGGAAATAGATTTAGGGCAAGGTTTGATCAGGCCATGATAAAAACAGCTATTTTTATAAGGAAGCATCAGATGTTGGACAACCTCTCAAAATTCACTTCGAAGATCCATGTTAAATTTTTGTAAAGTTTTGTGACGTGACATTAGTCTTGTGGGTGGCGGTCAGGGCTACCCCCTTTCAGTCAATCTATGCAATTATTAATTTGTATGATTTGAAATTTTATTTCTAATGCAATGGCAAACCAAAGCCGCACAAAATAATCTTTAAAATATTATAATAATCATTAAAACACTCATCTGAAACATAAATACGCAGTCAAATTGTTTCTTCAAATAAAAAGATTAAAACTGGGATTAAACGAGGAATACTAAAAATCAAATCACAGCAAAGTGCAGCAGCATTTGAGCATGTAACAAACAAATTTCAAAATTATTTAAACTTAAGAAAAGTAGGAATTCAGCTGGGACATGAATGCATCCAAAGTTAATTTGAATAAATGTATAGCTTTCTGCATTTATGAAATCAACAAATCTAAAGTACATCATTCTATTTGCTTCTGACCTCATGCGAATCACGGAGCACAGGACACTCATTTTCGATTCAAGAATGAAATAATATCATCCAATTTATTCAAAGCTTCAGAAAATTGACACTCGTGTTCTTTATACCCAGAATCCTTAGCAATGCGTTGCTTATATTCCACATTGATGATGTCATATCCTTCGGATTTCTCGCGTGTGACTTCAATGCAAATATGACCTGCAGGTTCACCACCAGTTCTCCCGGAGGAGCCCTCGGATAATTCGTCAACATTATCATGATCCACGATCTCAGTGACCTCATTGTGAGCTATATGACACAATTCATCATCACCGATTTCATCATAATAGTCCCTCGATAATGAAATGTTTTCACAATAACATGGTTGCATTCTTTGCAAAACATCGCGCATTCGACGATATCTTTCAGTCAATCGAAATTTAAGGAATTTCTGCAACTTACGAAGACAGATGGGGCACAAGAAGAGGGGCTGTTCATCCACTTCAGACACAAGTCTACTGCTGTTCATGGCACATTCGTAAAAACTGCAATGACTCAAACCAAATATATGACACAGCTCATGAGCGATTGCCTAAATGGAATATAAAATATGGCATATAAATAACGAAAATTTGAGATTCATTCTTCAATTTCGAATTAATGAACAATGAGTTAGTCTGTTAACTGACGAGGAAAAATTAAAAACAGGAGATAAAGACGTTAAGCCGTTCGTAGGGTATTAATGAGTAGGGTGGGAGGAGTTGCAATGTGAGCTTATAAGGCATCTCTAGTGAATGCAATGAGAGTCACAAAAACTGCTCCTTCCTGTGACTTCAAATTATTTGAAAGCAAACACGGAACTTAAATTCGACCTTGGCAACAAAGACTTATTTCACGAACTTTCCAGATTGTTCCAAAAAGTTCTTAATTTTAATGAAACTCGCTAAATAATTCTGAGTAATATAACAGCGTTTGAACTTTTTTAACTTTTTGGTAATCGCAGAAACCTCTTTCTGTCAATAAATTTCTTTTGAAAATATGTGAAATTATATCACCATAAGAAAAGTGCTGCTTATTGCACCTTTACAGCAAAGAATACATCAGATTTTGGTCTTAAACCATTGCTTACGGCAAATCTATCCAGCATGGGAAACTCGTTTACCAATCCAACGTTTCCAAGAACATTTGATGGAAATCATTCAAGCCAAAAGAGATCTCACGACAGTATCAAATTTAAGCAAGCAAAATGAAATTTTTGAAGTATCAAAACTCATTGAAGTGCTTTGTAACTATACAGGGTGTCCAAAAAAAACTGTGCCCCGTTTGTCTGAAGATTGCGACAAAACGGCAAAAGATTCTCGCAAAACTTTTGCACGATGCTGCTCTTCAGATATTCAATTAAAGTTTGCAACCATCCCCGTAAAAATCAGGTGAGAAATGATGGAGCTATGACCTTCAGGAGACCAAATTTGCCCGATACATATCCTTTTGAAGCGATACATAGCTTCATGGATTGAAAATGAAACAGCAGCCTCCAATTTCATAGCTTTCGTGAAAATTCCGATAATCCTCGGAGAGTTCCACTATTTCTGACCTCACAGAAATTATTTCTTACTTCACGTGAGGATACTTATCAATGGCCGACCGCTGGTTTTAGTCATCAGGCAAATTTGATCTTCTGAAGGTTATTGCTCCATCATTTCTCAACGGATTTTTACGGGGATGGTTGCAAACTTTAATTGAACATCTGAAGAGCAGCATCATGCAAAAGCTTGGCGAGAATCTTTTGTCATTTTGTGACAATCTTTAGGCAAACGGGACACAATTTTTTTGGGACACCCTGTACGTTTATTGGGTGTCTAAAAATGATGTATCGACGTTTGCTGAACCGTAAAATAATGAGTTAAGCACCGATTTAGAATAAAGTACGAATCATTTTGCAGCGGAAAGCCAAACTTAAGATGTACAAGTCTACTCCACTAAATACGAATCAATAGAACTTTTTGTTTTATTTTGCTTGGGAGTTATTTTTCAAATGTCCCGAGTAAAGATAAAAATTAAAATCAACTTTCGTTCCATTTTCCCGGGCCATTTTCAGCCGTGATATGATAACAACTGTCTCACTTATCTTCTTAGGAACTTGAAGAAGCAGCTCATAAACACTCACATGCAAAAGAAACATATTTGTCAAAGGTTTTGATTCTTGGAGGATGAACATGCCCGCTTTTCAAGTTCTTGACACCGAAATCAGAAGCTCTATAATGGTATGATCGAGTTAAATGCAACCAAATTTCTACCTATAAGATAGACTTTCTGCTAGAAAATGAGTGGCGTCTTTTAAAAATCGATGCATAACTCGTGACTGAAAATTTTAGCAAACATCGATATATCATTTTGGGATATTTCTTTAGATACCCGATATTAAAGACTGGAAGTTACCTTGAACATTCTCCACATGGTTCTACAACTCAAAGTGAAAGAACAGCCAATTGGTAACCCAAGTTTGATGACGTCTTCTTCCATTCCATGACTTGCAAGATAATTGTCTGCTTCTCCTCGATCAATAATCTCATATGATGCATCATCAACGGATGAATTCGAGCCAAAAGATTGCACAGAACGTGAAAACACTTTCGTCCATGAATTTTCGATTGATGATAAAGATCCAAGGTTCCTGTAGCTACTTGAAGATCGGGTTAAAGGACCCCCAACTGAAATAGTTGACGATTTTCTGCTGCCGTTCAGTGTGACACATGACGTTGCTTTTTGCCTGCTTGTTTCATTCAGCAATGACTTTCGATAACGATCTTGAATAAATTCATTTTTGACATCTTCGTGATTTTCTCTGCTTATTTTTGATATTGCTTCACTCTTCCCTGATCCAACACTGTGCGTGACACTTGGTGAGGGGTAACCTAAAATCATGAAACAAACAGTAGACAATTGCGCTAGAAATAGCATCAAAGACTTTCTACCAAGATCCTTTGGGTTTCATGATCCATTATGGATGCTTCAATGTTGATTTGCTAAACAACAAATATGATGTTTTCTTCAAGACAAAAGTTGTTTTCTTATTGTGACAAATTGAAAGGAGAAACAAAATTGAAACAAAGAAAAGGTGTGTTGATAAGAAAACCCAAATAGACATTGGTGATGATTTACTTAGAGTATCTGCTCTACCTAATATACCCCTGGCTATGCAAAACAATATATTTGTAGAGGATCTCTCAGCTTACCATGAAAAGGCCTTCTTTTTGTTGTGATACGGCATAAAAATATGTTGGACGTTATTCCTCAAAAATTCAGAAAAAAAGTAAATCTGAAAACAAACTTACAGTAGGTCTAATAATTCTACTTTTTAGGTATATTGATAAGGTATGAAAGGAGTGACAGTAAAGTTGAAGTGATCTTTGATATATAACTCAGTGGCGTCGTGGCCGGGGGGGCCAGGGGGGGCCATGGCCCCCCCTGTGAAAATGTTGTCGGAAAATTCGTCAGTTTTCCATCCTTGTCGGAAAAATCGAAAAATATTGAATTAATCCATTTTCCTCACATAGCTACTTTATGGCAATCCAAATGTGTACATGAAATATCACTTTTTCGATCGCAAAACGTAGTTTTTGATGAAAAAGTAGGTTTTTCGGCAAAAAACTAGGTCCTTCGTTCGTTTTTCTGCAAATAATTCCTTTTTCAATCGAAAGAAAAGTGTGTTTTCTGATGGAAAAATAGACACATAGGCGCAAAAAGTTTCGGACGAATAAATTTGAGACAAATGTTTCGATCGTAACATTCTTGGACTTTTTCCCCGAAAATTTGGTCGTTTTACCAACATTTTAGTGACTAAAAACGATAAATTTACAATTTATTTTGCACGTTTCATACTTAAAAAATGTCATGCATTTATGGTTTGTGCATTAAGTTTTCAATGAGTTGCTCGTCAGAATTTGCACAAGTGAATATTGTTGAGGAAGGTGGACATGATTATACTAAGATGGGATTACCTTTAGTTTCTGTGAACGGATGCTTATAGAAATGAAGATTTATATCAAGCTATCACGTTGTTATCTAAAATTTGAAAACGATCCATTTTTCAGTGCTTTTGAGGTCCTTTTTTCGAAATTTCCCATCAAAAACAAATAGTAGATTCTTCAAAATAGGGGCGTTTTGCAACGATCTAAAGGGCGTGGTCACAGAAAATTTCCCGGGGGCAAGCCCCCAGACCCCCAGTTTTCCTCCCTCCTTGCGTATCTAGCTTCAGCCTCACCTCCAACACCAATCACGTCTCGACAACAGCCTAACCTCCAACAAGGAATCGCCTCTTAACAGGACTGCTGTGTCCCGTTGAAAAATTCTTCGCTATTATGGAACTTTTATATGACAAAAGTTCTGAGACATTTTGCCACTTTATATACGTTATATTCCTGCTTCATTTTTGTCGGAAAAATGTCTCTTTGTCGGAAAATTCTGACCCTTGGCCCCCCCTAAAATCATGCTCCCACGACGCCACTGATATAACTCACCTTTACTGGAAATAAGGCTGTGCGAATCAACATTTGAGAACATTCCATAATGACCGAAACTAAAAGCAGCACAACCATTTTGAGGTGACCCCTCTCCGAGAATATGATTCCAGTCTTCACCAGGATAAAAATCAATCCAACTCAATCCAACAATACCAATTGCATTTTTTGGTGCAACTTTTGATAGGTACTGCATCAAATCTATGAAATTCAACAAATTCTTATCATTATTATTATTATTATTGTAAAAGTAAAGATTGATACGTCTTGTTTGCTAGTTAATAACACGCACGGAAAACAAGATATTTTCATGAATATTTTTGATCTTTTGTAGATCTTCTTCAGTCATAATGAAGTGTTCTATAAAGAACTAAAACGTTAAGTAGCTATTGAAGAATGTTGCGTTCTATGAACTATCGAATTAAGAGTTCGCTAAACTGTAAAGTTCGATTCATTTTACAGTTTAGCGAACTCTTAATTTGATAGTTCATAGAATGCAACATTCTCCAATAGCTACTTAACAATTTAGTTATTTATAGAACACTTCATTATGACTGAAGAAGATCTATGAAAGATCGAAAATTTTCATGAAAATATCTTCTTTTCCTTGCATATTATTATTATTATTATTATCATCTTTAATCCTTGGGAAATATAATAAATTCTAGAATATCATAAGGCAAATGTAAGAGCAACAGAAAAAAACTTTGAAACATGCTTTCACAAATAACTTCAAACGCATCCAGAAAAATATTTTGTATCTTTTATTTGCAATTTTTGTCAGCATATACCAAAACACTTTGGCATTGCAAGATTATGTCTATCATATTCTATGAGCAGCTTCCCTGTGTTTTTATTACGAGACTGCAAAGGAAACTGATGCCTGACCCAAAAATTGATTCTTTTCAAATTTAATTGATTAGTGTGTTACCTTTCTCCCAGTCTAGCAGTATCTAACATAAACTTTGGCCCACGTTTGTATGTCATAAAAATTTGAGAAAATGTTGTAACAACAGTGCTTAGATTTTTTACCATATTGAGGTAAAAACTTGCATAAAAGGACCTGTGATAGCCTGGGGGTTCTTAATCTGCAGTTCCCTGTATGTAAGTTTTTAACGTTTGGATTACGGGACAGAAGTGTGAATTCACCTGGTAATAAAATCTGAAGCTGTCCTGTCTTTTTGTGTATTCTTGTATTGCACCCAATTTCTTTAAATTCAATCTCTGGCAAAACTTTGAAACACAATCCTGGGAAAAAAGCTTCTCCAAAGGTGATTAATGATTGCAAAAATGTCATCTGCGGTGATACAAGACTGCAAAGTATTCCCTCAGGGAATGGGCCTATTGGAAGAATATAAACAGTTGATCTTCTCAACCTTCTGAAATTTTTGACTGAGCTCAGTTTCATCCATGTCATGAAATATTTCCATTCTGCATAGCTCTGCATTTCCTTTTCATCTCTTGAGCATTGTCTTTTCAAATCGTTGTTTTCTTTTAAATCACTTTTTCCACAATGTGAACAATGATGTTTTCTTCTGCATTTGAAATGTGCTTGTAATTGAAGTGGTAGAAAAAGTTGTGCGCATTCAGGGAGTTTTCTGAAGTTTATCAAAGTCTCATAAAATAGTTTCTCGGTGTGAGGAAGTTTCTTTGTGTTTCCCACAAGCTCTTGTACCTTGTATTGCTTCATGATGCTGTGAAAAAAAATACAACATTTAAAGATAAAGATTGTTACAGAAAAAGGCCTTGTACCAGAGAAGCTTTGTGTTTATAATGAAAGAAGAAGGGTTAATCTAAAGTTCTGTCTGGTGGATTTTGTTTCTTTGATTCAGGAGCTGAGAAGTAACTGTTTCATTTAAGCTACAAATACACGAGAACTACAATGCCTTCTGCTTGGCTTTTGAATCAAATAAACAACATTCGCCAGAAAAAACTTTAGATTTTCCCTTCTTCTTTCGCTATAAGCATATAACTTCTTTTAAAAACCACCTTTCGCTTGCACAGGGCAAGAATTTGCCCCACTACTTTTGGGGAAACTTTTGCGGCTTTGTTTGTTTTGAATTGCTGGTTGAAAGAATCTCCTTTGTCTGCAGTCGCTAATCCCTTTGAATTGAGGTGTCAATCAAATTTTGCAAAAATAGGCAAAACTGATTTTATTACAAAATCTGCCCTTGTATTGTTCCACCATGTCATAATGATGAGACACTATAATACAGTACAAAGAATCATGAGAATTAATTTGAGCTGTGAAAGACTTTTAGCCTCAACAGAATGCAATTATGCTATGCTATGTGAGTAGTAAGCCACGGGGGACAGGGGTAAGAGGGGGTAAGACTGTTTTACACATTCCATCATTTTACTTCCATTGTGTTAATATGCTATATTTATACCCAGGGGACTTTTCTGGCGTAAACAACCTACAGTATAAAACCAGAGGAGCTGGTTTGCGTAAACATGTTTTCAATACTTATTGGCTTAAAAAGCACAGCTGTATTTTTTGTGTCTCCTCTCAAGTAACACAACACCAAATACTGTAGGAAAGATCGGCCATTTTAGGCCCATATCATCGTATCATCGTTTCACGCCCCTTCCTTTTTTAATCCTTTCAGGACCAGAGGCAAGAAACGAGTGACAGCTCTACCCTAATTTACTTGAACTGAATTCACAGATAAAGCCCAGATAAACTAATTCCTTAGTTTGGGTCTAGAATGATTAAAAAGAAAAAGAGCCAAACCTTGTGTTTTTTCGTCTTTGTCTTTCAAAACAAATCTTCAGAGAGCAAACACGACACAAATATTTCGCATCGGCCTGCAGTGCTCTGGTCAGCGGCAGACTAATTTCCTGCATGTTTTCACAAGACTTATTACATTGTAGCATAGTCACAGGATATGATTGTAGTCTGCACATCGAGGTCGGCCGGAGCATGGTCACAAGATATGACTATGGCCGGAGAGATAAATTGCAAGTCGAGGACAGAACGTGCCTTTGTAATAAAACCAGCGTTGAAGATGAACAACATTTCATGACTACCTGCCCAAAATACCACAGTTTACGAGATAAACTGTATGAGAAAATTGACGATTCTGTCATAAACTTCAAGCTTCTCACACCCGAACAAAAATTTATTTATATGATGTCATGTGAGAATCTTCAGATAATTAAATGGGTAGCATGTTTCATAAACAAGTCTATTGAATTACGTTCAGACGACAATGCCAATTGCACTTGAGTACTACCCCTTTCCCATTCCTACGCCAACGACTGAAGAGAGTTAGCAACATGCACAGTCGAAATTAGATTTATTCATTTTATATTTATATTTAATTTATTGCTGTATTTCTGTTACTACATATTTGGATTAGTTCTTTCGTTGCTGTTGTTGCTGTTGCTGTTGCTGTTATAATTAGCTTCTTTTATTTTATGTTAAAGTATAACGACGCTCCTGTATAAGTGTAGCAAGTTATTATCATGAAAAAAAAATTGTAATCAGTTTATGTTTTTACCCTTTCATCTCTCGTCATTCTGTCGTGACGTCATAAATGCTGACTTTTTGCTATTGACATCATGTGAAATACTTCAATTTTTTCATATTTTTCATGCAGCTTTGATCAAATTGAAGTCACATCATAAGTAATTTCTGCTAATGATTTTTTTAAACCAAACTAGATCATTTTCGCCAAGACACAAACACATCATTTCAAAAGATACAGGCTTTTCAAGGTGCTTCAGAGTCCAGAAGCTGGAAGAAAGTTTTGTTGTTATGTTTGTGGAAAGTTTAGTAATTCTAGAAGAAACCAAGGGAAAATTTGGGTTACTTTGGTTCAATGACACTGTAGACTTACAAATCAAAGAACGCAGGGAAATAAGGGACGAAAAGTCATAAGTCTAAGGACGCGACGCTGTGCATTCTTGAGAGGTCTGGAACAGAGTGGTTTTCGCGCGCTTTTTATAATAAAATTCGGTGAAAAAATTTGCAAATGGCGAATAGACACCAAACAGAGAATGGTCCTTGCTGGTTGAAGAAATGCAAGACAAATTAGAATGACCCAGGTAAAATTAAAGCATTATTTGTCGTCTATTCAATAACAAATCGTTGTCTTTGTTACCTAAATTGTTATTTTTAGTAAATATACTGCATTGTGGTATGTCAAATAATGAATAATTTACGAGCATTTGTACAATTTCGCAAAGAATACGAAATTCGACAGGTGTTGACGTGCGTTTGCGATTGCTTCAGCCTCAATCAAATTTAAACATCTTACGTGAAACAACTAAATCAAGACAGAGCTCAGTTTATGCGCAACCAAATAAATCGTCAAAAGAAGCTACAACGGCCTGCAGAAAGCTCAAAGACTTGAAGCTCACTCAATTTAGGCCTATTTCAAGATCACACACTATTTCTTATGCAAAGGCAAAGGTGCGTTGTGAGTGAGAATCCTTTCTTTATATTTATCATCTTTTCATTGGAAATGCAAGATCAAAGACCACATAATCGTTCTTGGTTTAGTACGCTGGTTGCGTTTACAACTCTCTATATAAACTTGGCCACAAAAGGATCAATTGCAAATACGACATTTCTTTTTTGTCAAATTATCAAACATATAAAAGCAAAGAATTATCAATAGACAAAATCTACTGTGACGTTTGTTATACCCATTTCAAGTCAAGCGATCAACCTCTTGATAAACATGTTTTACCCCATGAACACTTGTGCCATGAATGCAAAAAGTAGTATAATATTTTGAACTTCTAAAGGGTATGGTCACATGACTTGAAATAGGTAAATCAAGCCTTAGGTGATTTTGTCAAGAAATTTACATCACATTTATTCTTCAGGCGTTGGTTATCCTTATCCAGATACATGATAGGAATTGATTATTGCTGTATCAATCTACTGTATTCTAAGCATTCGACAGATTGAGGCTGTATCATTAGGGAATTGAGACAGTTTGCATTGTACCACATCTATTTTTATCAGTCCAATGAGATGGCATTTTGAACGCAAGGTTCAATCAGATTGTGAATCATCCCTTCTATTTTGAACTTGTGTGTTTCACCAGCTTTCATTCCCTAGTTTATAATGATAGATTTGTCTTTGCTTTTTTCCAATGCATCTTTGATAAAGTTGTTTAAACAAATGATTTCCGGTACAGAATTTAAAAATAGCCATAAATAACAAATTTATCATAAATGCAACATTAGACACTGTAATCTGTGGAAAGAAAACTGCTAACTCTTGTGAAAGGATAATAATCAAACTATTCTGTAACCAGTGAGAAAACTGTTAAATTCTGCAAGAACAACAAATTAATCTAAAACCCTGAAGAGAAGGAGGTAAGTTAATAGCTGCAATAAAGAGCAATTTTGAATGACCTAAATAAAAATGAGTTTCATCACACCATACACTTGTCAATTTGGTTTGTGCAGAGAACACATTAATGATACAAATAAGCCCATTAAACACCAGAAGAACAAAGGGAAATCCAAAGGCACTTGACAATAACACCCAACCCAATGATTGGCAAAACTCAAAGAGTTTAGGGAATTGGCATGGTTGAAAGTTGGCCCAGACCAAATTGAAAATATAAACCACCCCCTGTATTTGACAACTTTGATACATGTACTAGCTACTCAATATACAGTATTTATGTTTATCAATGACAATGTTTTGCATGACTATGTTTTATCATGCAGACCAGAGCAAAGTAGAGCTGCCCTCCAATCGTTTTTCAGTAAAACTATTCAAAGGAAGCTGCATCTTTAAGGCACCACCAAGATACCTATAGAAATGCTTGGTTTCAATTATTTTAACCAGCTGTCAACACAGGTTTTGTTTGCAAAGGAGACACACAGCATCTCAATAATTTAATGATCAACAATAAGATCTAGAGAATTGAATTATCTGCTGATGCAATAAAAAATATGATTTAAAACATTTCATTACATACACTCAAAGTAATTAAACCCATGCTGAGTTCCAGAAAAAATTTGTGCAAAATAAGTTCACTTAGGATTTCTTTGCTGGTTAAACTTCCTTGGAAACTAGCTAAATATGTTATTAAGAGGGTGTGAGTGTGGTTAGGAATCAAGTCATGTGGACCAAATTCCTTGACTTCTTGATCTGCCTTTAAATTTCCTTTTATTTTTCATTGAAAAGGCTTTGAATTATCACATTTACTGATTGGAAAGAGTATGACAACAAAAATGTTGGAAATCCATCAATCCACAAACCAGAAAAAAGGAGTTGGTGAATTTGATCTTTCAGCTTGTTTATTTCTTGTTAGTTGAAGAAATCAAAGAACAATGGATAAAGACCTGATACATATCAATTTTTTTCTTTGTCAAAGACTTTGTTTTCTTTTGCAACAAACACCCATGCTTTAGGAGTGGCAGAGCTCAAAGAATATCACAAAAGATTTAGAATAAATTTTTTCTCTTTTTCAGTTTGAGCAAATAAGAAAAGAGAATGTGAAATGGCTTCTGAAGATGACAATGAATATTTGCATCTTGTGGAAAATATTCAAATCAAACCAAGCTTACAAACAAAAATCCTGATTTCTAAACTTTGGAAATTATGCCTGCTTCATTTGTATGGTGGAAGTTTGACACAAAAGTGAGTTTTTATCATGTAAATGTGCACAATATCTGTACTGTATATGGAATTAGAATAATTTGTGAGTTATTTTCTGCTGAATGATTTTCATGTTTTCACAGAATATTAGTATTTCCTTGCTTTGCCTATTTTTGATTCAATGAGATCCAAGACAGAGGTATTGTCTTCTACAGCAAAATCTTGTTTTGTAAAACATCTGAAAACACCTTGAATGTGCTTCTGTCGTTTTCTAATGTAACTAAAAATGCTCTCAGGATTTCAGTCAAATTCATTTTGGTGTCAGCTCGAAATTACTGCTCAACATACAGTATGAAAAACAGGTGTTATAATGCATTGTTTCCAAAATCACCTTCCTTTTGTTCAAGGACTGTAGTTTGAGTTAGTGCTCATCAGATAACATCCAGCTTGTACAACTTAGCAGCTGCAGAATATTCAATAGAGCTGTTCTTGTTTTGAGTTTCATAAGGAAAAGATGGTCAGTAGTTTTATTTTTTCATGTTATGAAAACAAAGATTTCGGATAAGAATGGATTAAAAAATACAAAGAAGATTAGAGGAATGAAGGCTGCTACGGAACTGCTTCAAAATACATGATTTTTACTGCCAATCCATGATAATCTAGATTTTTGTGAGTAGTTGATAAATGAAATTACAGCTATTATGGATATGAATATCATTGATAATAGAATTATTAGAGATTATGATTTGAATGCTCGTGTCCTGGGGATAACTGTCATTTTTTATTCATTATTTATGCGAATTTTCACAGCTTTACTCATCACCAATTTCGTATTTTCAAAATATCTTCAAACTTTCTGTAAATTATTAAATTTGCTGATGCAGAGCTGAAGATAATCTCATTTTCCTCTGCTATTGTAGATTTCAATTATTTCAAGTCTCTCTTCTTGAATGGATCATTTTTAATAGTCTGTTCTGTGGCTTTATTTTGTACCGTAAAAGTTCTGTGAATAACAATTTAAAACTCTTAATATAAATGGATTAGTTAACACCCATACGTATTCCATGTCACAAATACAAAGCGCGATTTCAATAAACTTAGTAAAAGTGATAATTCTAATAATGTGATAGGACACGATTGTTGCGTAGAAGAACGATATCCTTTAGTACCCAATAAAAATTTTATCTTTGATACTTATAGCCTATAGCCTAATTACTCGATGAAATATTGATGGTCATAGAGTGCCTCGAATTGTTTCACACAAGGGCAGGACGACTTCATTTGGCAGATTATTCTACAAGTTCACAATTCTTTGCGAGAACACTTATAGAAATAGTTAAAAGACACGGAACAAAATTCTTTCAACAATTATTTAATTATGAGTGTACTCCTGGTGAATGCAGAATCCTCTTGTTTTGAAGCAACCTCTAATTTTTTTTTGTACCATAATGTTGCAATGAATTCTTTTCTTAACTCAAATGAGGTCTCACACTCTAATTTAATGCTTGCCCTTGTGCACACTCGTCAAAAACAAGACAACTGAAATTGTAGTTCTGCTACAGCTATGGCGCAGACAGGGGGCATTCGTTTTGGGGAACCCTTTATATTACGTCAAACATTGTCATGATACACGATTCATTTTACAGAGAATGGTCAAAAGAGATTTTCAAAGCAGTGACAATTAATTTGTTGGACAAAGAGGCAAGTAAGTGACCTATCAGGTTTTTAGAGCTAAAAATGTCAAGATTTTTAAATTTAAAATTTGAATTCAAATCGAGGAAGAGATTTCGTTGCTGCCTTTGCATATTCGTCAAGGATTTTCTCTTCTTTATCTTCTCTTTAATTTCTTCATTATTTCATCATGCTTCAATCGACAAATAATAATATAATGATAATCAATTTATTTAAAGTTGGCACTCCATAGCTATGTACTGTAAAAACTAAAAATAATACTATAATATCTAATCCAAACTTGAAAGAGCCATTAGTACCCAAGATCCTTTACGGGCACGCTACAATTTCAGACTGTCCAAAAATCAAATTTGGCCTAAACGGAAACCATAGGCGCAAAGGATCCTGGGTGACAATGGCTCGTTAAATGCGATTCGACGTTTCAATTTTCTCAACTAACTCTTTTTAAGACAAAGATGAATTCCGATCTACAAGAGATTTCGAAAGAGAAGACTACATTGAGAAATCAGAATTTACAGAAACAGCAGAAGTTATTTCATTATTATTGAAGGAGGATGGAAGTTTGGAAGGAAATTATAATTTGCTTATTAAGGTAAAGTTGCTTTCAAACTCGTTTCAATTTATTACCAGTCTCAAGAGTGTTACCACACAGTTATTTTGTCACAAAAATAGAGAATTATTTTTATCATTCCATGCAAATCAAACCTAATTATATTTGAATTATAATTCTCGTTGCAACTACATCAACTATAGGTCCTTATTCAGTTCTGGTTTTTCTGCAGGATCTTATCAAGCTTGCTGTCGGCAATGGTAAGAAACAATTAGAATACAGAGTACACAATCTACTTAGCTTTAAAACATTTGTATCATTAGATTGATTACTCGAGTCCCTTGTATTCCTGTGGTAAACCTTACTCAACATGGACTCTCAATGCAGCAGTGAAAAAGCTAGCCCCGTCTGTTCATTCGTATATCGAATCATAATCGAATCAAGGCCTCGACGTTTTTAAACGGTCACTCCTCACAAATGAAATGCAATAAAAATTACATCAAGAAGTTTCAGTTTCAGTTTCATATAATTTAAATGCCACTACATACAATTTATAATCCTAACTTTACAAACAAATAACTAAGCAACAAAGATATGAAATATTACAGAAAATCAATACAATGTTGCTCAGAAAATTAATATAATATACAAATACAAGAGTGGGAAAGAGATACATTGTATGCAGGGAATTACTTAAAGGAGGAGCTGTCTCAATCGGTAAGCTAATCGAGGAGAGGCCTCCCCTGTTCTAAGATATCATCATGTTATCGAGAAGACCACCGAGAGGAAAGCTCATTTTACCTGTTGAGTGCAAAATAAGTATTTTGTACGAGTTCCTGTTGTTAATAAATATCTTTTAGTGAATAAACTAAATGACGTTGCTTTTTTTAAGGTGGCTATGATGCAAGATATCGAAGTACAATCAAACTAATGACAAACGCGCTTGAAGTGGACTGGGACGAAATTGATGATTTTGAAAAATCTTTGGTTGAACATTTGGTCAAAATTCATTCTGATGAAGAGGGAAGGTAAAATGTTCAAATTTCCTTAGTACCTAAAATAAACTCAATTTTTGTTTTGTTATATTGTTTTTCATTTCGCTTAGGACCTGAAATAAACTCAATGTTTGTTTTGTTGAATTGGAGAGTACAGATCATTTAACTAAAATTTTATCTTTGATATTTTTTAGGGATCAACAACAACAAAATGAACAAAAGAAGAAAAACATGAAAAGAGCGTTTCTTATTGGTCTTACGGCTGTTGGGGGTGGAGCAATCCTCGGTACATTTCTTATTAAAAAGATTAATTATTTCTTATTAATTATCTTACTTCTTACTAGAACTTTCACTGTGCTCTGAGTGATCCAAAACACCTCAAAAGTTAAATCACGCTAAAACTCAGTCAATTTCTTAGACATTGCTTCATCAGTTGAACTTTGACTACAATCCTAAAACCGTCTTAAAGGACACCTGTCCATACTATTTTTCCAATCCACCTTTTTTAGTTACCAACAAATATGAGATGAATTTAAAATTGTCCAAGGAAGATTTGTGCAAGGATAATGATATCTTGTTTTTCTCGAAATTGCGTCTTTCCCTCAAAATTTGTTTTTCCTTCAAATTCTCGTTTTGTCAAGCCATTCGAATGCAAATGTTGTTATTTCGTACCAAAATTGCATATATGACCATTGTTTAGCTCGTACAGAAAGACGACGGATAATTTTTTTATTTTTGAGCTGTTTCTAGACAGTATTAGGGTTGTATGAATTACGCAGTTTACTATCATTGGTTTCTTTGCATCAATTGTCCTCTTCGTTTTAGCCTTATCCGCTGGTCTGGCTGCACCTCTAATTGGCGCAGGCGCAGTAGCAGTTCTTGGAAGTGGATCAGCCGCCATTTTTACTGGTGCTTCCGGTATTGCAGTCATTACTTCCATATTTGGTGCTGCTGGTGCTGGATTAACAGGTAATTGGCCAATCAAAACGTTTCTAATTCTCCTAAATTTTCATATAACGGTCATTGCTATACTGCTTCAGAATTGAGATTTTAACAGTAAGATGTCAGAAATATTTTTGTTTTTCTTAAATATCTGAATTTGAAAAGTTTGCTACAGCTTTTTTTGCTTTCTCATGGAAGGTGAAAGGATTACTATACATTGTTGATTCTCCTCATATTCAAACCATAGAAATCCACCACTTGTTTCAGAGAGGTCATCTGCTATTTCCAGTTGGCACAGCTATTTTTTAAATACAGGAATTTACCAGTTGCAGTTGCAGTTTGGAAGTTGGTCATTAGATCGATGCGTTACTTACGTTACAAAACAATATTTGTATTTGACATGATACTTTGACAAATAGAATTATCTGTTACTTGGTACCATAACTGCAGGCACATATGTGTTTGCGTTGTCATTTGGAAGCTCCATTAGAAAACTCGACGATGACAATAAATAGAATGACACCAACATTACACGAATGTTTGTATTGAGTGAGAAGCAAAGTTAATGATCGTCTTTTGTCTCTTTTTTCAAGGTTATAAAATGACGAAAAGAATAGGCAAGATTGATCAATTTGAATTTGGTTCGTTGAGCAATGGAAAGCATCTTCATATGACTTTGGCCGTTTCTGGTTTTTGCAGTTTGGAAGACGAATGTAGGAAACCTTCTTATGGGATTTCAATTTCATTTTCTAAATTGACGCGGATCACAAACATTCAAAAGATCCGAATAGAACTACAGTATATATCCATGTATAAGAACCGAGTGGATCAAGAACCTACAGGATGAAATTGTGAAATTAGAGCCCCATTTTATAAGAACCAATCCTTTGTATTCATTGTACAAGAACCCAGGCTGACTTGCAAAATTGTAGGTTCCTATACGCCCGTGTTTACTGTATTGCTATAATTGTCAGCACATGTTTGACATTTTACAAATGATCACCTATAGGAGAGTCGTATTGTTTTGGCTGAGCTGTTTTCTTCTGCAAGATTTTTCGTCAATTCTCTCGCTTCGTGGAGAATTGCTGGCAGATTGGTGCTTGGACGCGAGATATAACGACCTACGTACTTCACAACACAGAACCAAATGGTTAACATTAAATATGGGCGTCTCCTTTCCTTAATACTTACTACATTGCTTTAATTGTCAATAATGGCTAGCTTCAACCGTGAAACATCATCATCGATGATTTCAAAAACATTAATGCCATTATTGCAGTCTGAATTAATCTGCAATAATTTGCAACATTTCTTTTACCTTCTTGCCTCCTTTTTCAAGTCATGGTAGTTTAATAGATATCACACACCACTTTTGATTTTAATCAATTACTTTTATCTTAGCTGGTTTTTCAACACCTTGGGAAGCTTTGGACAATTCAACTGAACAATATTACTTGAAATGGGAAGGAAAGTGAGTTTTCTTTTGATTGATTGATTGATTGGTTGGTTGGTTGATTGATTGATTGATTTATCGAAACATCTTTAACGTTTGAAATGCAATTTGTTGCAAAACTAAATAAATTCTTGATAGCATATTCAATTTCCTAAGAATTATTGTTTAAACAATCTTGCAATCGTTCTACCCAGGTACCAGTCTCTCAGTTTTATTCTAGAAAGTCTAGTACACAGGGTACAATCTTTTATGTCTCGCAAAAATTTTTGTCAAAATGCAAAGAAATTTTGGAAAGTTCTTAGATCTTTTAGCGAATTCCGGAGAATTCTTGTGATGATGGTAAGACCTTTCTGTATCTTCTTATAAACGAACTATCTTTTCTTTCAACTGAAAGCAATTTTTTTTCTGTTGCATCATTTTTGAAAATCAAATTCTCTTCATTATAGATATCTAAGGAAACTTGGTAGTTCTATCATTGATTTTGTGAAAAGAGAAGCCATGCAAGCTGCTGTCAAAGGAATACTCAAATATACTGCACTTAGAGGTAACTTCCTTTACTTTTCACTTCCTTATGATGGCTGATTGATTGATTGATTGATTGGTTGATTGATTGGTTGATTGATTGATTGGTTGATCGATTGCGTAGACATGGTTGAAAGCTGGCCCGGGCCAAGTTAGAAATATACTCTATAGTATTTGATAACTTGAACATGTGCCATTTCATTGTGTATCTAAAAGAACAAATGATGCATAGGCATTTTCTTTAGCCTATCTATAACAGCCACTCGATATAGCTATGTCTATTCCTTTTAAGATCTATATTGGATATATTTATGGACTTCACTTTGCAAATATTGGTTTAAATTCCCTATATCCCCATGTACCTACTATTAGAATAATTACCAGAAAGAAAAATAGTACAAGTGACAATCCAATATCTTCTACAAACATTAAAGGGTAGAGAAATATGGAAAACCATGACCGCTTGCGTTCTGAAAGAATTTTGTACCCAGAGAGAGAGAGAGAAAGAGATAGAGAGACTCCCTCAAATGAGAAATTGATCGTTACTTGATAGAATAGTTGCTCTCTAGCAGGACAAAGGAAATTTATATTCAAGTGCTTAACAATCTTCTCCTTGAACAAATCATTTAGATTTTCTCTATTCTTTTTTTAGCTGTTTTAAAATCAATTGCATGGCCTTTGACTCTTATAAGTGCTGCTAATATAATTGATAACCCTTGGAATGTTTGCACACAAAGATCGAAAGAAGTTGGCATTCAACTTGCACACGTTCTTCTCAGTCGACATCAGGTATATATTTCATTAACTATGATCTTTCAAGGGTCTTCGTCTCCAAATTTGTTTCGAAATGGTGGTTTTCAGTTTTTCAAACGCATTATGACACAGGATCTTCACTCTTTTTCAAAATGAAGGAGTTTGTTTGAAGAAAATCTTTGTACTTCACAGAGGAACAAAGCAAACATTCATGTATTTTACGATTGCTCGGATATAAAGGGATTTTTGATGGTTACTTTTTCTTGGCTTGGGCGAAGCCAACAAACAAACTGCATAAAACCATATGCACACGTGCCTAAAACAATGGTGATTACAGATTTGTTTACAATTAGGAGACGGAGGAGTCCCTTTAAGTAAAAAAAATACAAAGGAAAACTAACTCTCAAACACTTTGTTGTTGCATATATGTTGTTGTTGTCGTTGTTGCATATATGACTCGACCTCATACAATTATTGATGAGAACACAGGGCGACCCAAAGTGCTGTAATATTCAAGGGGTACTACTGTGGAGGTGCATTGTAATTAAATGTTGCTAATTTACGTTAGTTTCGAAGGCAGTGACTTCATTTTAGACTTTGACTTCTGTTTCATTGAAATTGGCATTATATTAGCTGAGATATGGTAGATCAAAAATAAAGTGTAAGTTAAAGTTTTTGAATCTCTGAGACGAATAACATTAGCGTATATTGACTATGATAAACAATGAAAGGAACTGACGATATCATTCCTTCTTTTGCAGGGATACAGACCAGTCACTTTAATTGGCTTCAGTCTTGGGGCAAGAGTAATATTTTATTGCCTGCAGACAATGCTGAATGAAAAAGGTATTGCTTTATGTTACTTTTGCCATTCTTTTATGGATATTTGAAGAGACTGACTTGGCCTATAAGAACACCAACAACGATCTCTGAAAGGGATCAACTCTTCATAACGCACTCTCTTGTAGAATAGCTAAAAGCTCTACCTGTAGTGCATAACATAGTCGCTGGTCCTGTGTTCGAATCCCGCTGTGGTTGTTCTCGTTCCTCATACTTTTCTCTTTAATCCTGAACTTTCCAATTTCTTCCTTCCTTTAAGTATACATTTACAACCGCAAAATTTACAACGGTTTTGGAGCTAAATTTTTCTGGATCTTGAGTCAACTTTTTAATCTCATTAAACCAAATTCGCACGCGGCTTTTGAATCCTAATTTTAATTTCATGCAAGCAAGCAGATGTTCCAAATATAACAGATTATTTTAGAAATAGAAAATGTGATGTTTCTATGACCTTTGAAATTCTCTCAGCAAGCGATTCTAAATTTTTGACAAATAGTCCTTCATTTGGTGAGGGCATAAATCTAAATTATTCATTGAACCATTTTTGTCCAAGCAAGGTGGTGACTACATATACCTTATGTTGTGGCGTGTAATCATTATTGAAGTTGCTAGAATGTTTGAGAAAATTTGGATTGTCATAAAACCATATTGATTGTCATCGAAATAGTTTCATTTGCTAACTGTTTGCTTGGTCCGTTCAAAATTGATTCTTAGCAAAATTGAATCGCATATTTTACATTAGTCCTTTTAGCTATTTTGCATATGAGAATTATTCTATGTTTTGTCAGAATTTTGAATGTAAACAATAGCCATCGCACGTAGATCATTCGATTATTTCCAACGAAATTGCAATCCCAGTTTCTGAATAGCTAATAGGCAAATTCAGCTAACATTGTTCATACCCACTTCAGTCAGACCACGTGAATGTCCTCTTGAGGAAACTGGCGTTTCATGCACGTGATGCGGGTAAATGCGGGTAAATGTAGGTGACTGTATCAACTGATGAAGAGATGCCTTTTAAAATGTGTTCAGTCACGTGACCTGTACTATTGACTTTTTAACTTCTGCAATTGGATTTTGAAATTACGATCATGCCTAGGTTCGAAAATTTCAATAGTTTCAAGATTGCCTATTCAAAAAAATAAGAAATTTCAAATCCTATCACATCGCGAAAACATACCGGGTGAGCCAGAAAAGAGTTCCCACTTTTGAAAATTCACAGCATCAAGAGTACTCGATAGATTGCAATGAATCAATATTTGCTTGACAGCCAACAGATTTAAATAAATTTGCGATTTTTCTCGCCTTGTTACAAGCATTGGAAGAATTGGTAAATTCAAATTTAGAAAAACTTTGTGGTTGCACAGTGACTTAAAAAGGCCTAAAATACTTTATCAAATAATGAAGGACTCCTCGTTCAGAACCTCAGGGAAAAAGCAATTTCTCATGGGTGAGAGATATCGTCTGTACATTTATTGCCATGGGATTGAAAATCGTTAGTATCTGTTTGAGAATCTATGTCTTATTACTCTTGAGAGAGGTGAAACGCCCGTGTGTATTGTTCTGTGTGATGAGAGTCCTAACGATTTGATCAAGTGTTTTTGGCCATTATTCAGTAATTTTGCAACCATGAAATTTTTGTAAAGTTGAATTTACCCACATTTGCAGTGCTCGTAAGAAGAAGAGAAAAATCACAAAAATACTTTGATCTTTTGGCTTTTAACTAAAATTTGAATCATTCAAATCCATGAAGTTCTTGTGGTGCTACGAATTTTCGAAAGTGGGAACTTTTTTCTGGCTCACACCCGGTATGCTTCGTTTCACAAGATGTAAAGAACTTGGTAGCATTATTATTAATTAGTTTTATTATCATTAACTATATCTATTAGCATCTGTTGTCATTGTTAAAAACTTTGATGACCAAAAATTACATCTAACTTCTATTTTTGATACGACAGGGTTTCAAGGAATAGTGGAAGATGTCATTTTGATTGGCACACCAGTTGGTGTCAACCGAGAAGAATGGGAAGCATTCGAATCCATTGTTTCTGGATCATTGTATAATTGTTATTCGAGGTAATCCATTGTTTCTGGAATATTGAAAAATCTACTAGGTAGACCTCAAAGAGTATTCAACTAAGTTAAATGAAACTCAGCAAAGTTATAACATATGTTGAAAACTGTATCCTTTGCCAAGCATTAGGCTTTGCCTGCTGCGTATGAGAAAAACCACACGAGTAAAAGCTGAGCAATGATGGTTATAGATGTTTCAGGTTCTTATCAGACTCGATGAAGGGCGGAAACAAGAGATCACCCTGCTTTCTTCTGGGCAGTTTGGACGACCCATCTTCTTTTATGTATCCATAGTAACTTTACTTTTCATTCTTTTTGGAAGGAGTTATCTGAAAACGAGACACTGGCCTCGTTTCATAGACTGTCAGATAATCTATAAATCCTTTCGCCGTGTATTATGGGACAGTAACAGCGCGCAATGCCTCATGGTTATCAGATGGTCTTTAACCCTATTTGGACCGGGTTGAAATTTTGATATTTTTGACCGGGGGGGGGGCGTTTTTCGCTCCCCCCCCTCTTTTTCTTCAAAACTACAAGAGATATAACAATGAAACTTATACCAATTGTTCTTTGGACAATTAGCTTTATTAGCTTTAGCTTTGGGTCGTTGCTAGGCAACCAAAACAATGGGAAAATGGTCAAAATCGAGCTACTGACTTAAAAAGCAAGTTTCGTCCAGATTAACATGTGATAACAGGCAGAATTGTAGCCAGAAGTAGCAAATGAGAGTAAAGGAAGATATTTAGGCGAAAAAAGTTCAATTTAACTTTCAAATTTTGCTAATTAAGAGCAATTAGCTATTGAATAGACTAATTGAGATTTCTATTGTGAATTATTTTCTATTTTTAGACCTCTGATTAGTGAAAATAGTTAGTAATAAGGAACCTGACACTGTTTTCTGCACGTTTTGAGATATATTGCCCTAATTCATTCATTCTATGACGTCATAAAGATAAATGACGTCATGGATATCAAAAGTTGCTGATGTCAGCAAATATAAACAAACTATATATCAAATGAAAATACTCTTCAAGACCAATCGAATGGTGTATATAACTTTATCATTAGCGCTATTTGCAAGAATTTAGCGAGGATTTTAAGATTTTCTTTGTGACCAGTCTCCAAATAAGGGCATCTGGAGGTCACGTGGTACAACAATGGACCATGAAATTTTTAAAATTTGATTGCCAATTAAATTTTGGCAAAAGTCAAAGAGTTTCAGCGCCATATCTACAACAGCGGTGGAGATATTTGAAGGGGGGGGGGGCGAAAAAGGCCCCCCCGGTCCAAATAGGGTTAAATACAGTATATTTATTTCACTATAATTTGGTGTTTGTTTACAGATCAGACTGGCTATTGAAGTTCGTATATAGAGCTGCTTCAGTGCAAGTAGGTGATATTGCTGGGTTAGGCCCTATTGAAGTTGACTGGCCAAGACTCGTTAATATTGATTTGACAGAAAAGGTAAGTTCAGTCTTTTTGTGCTGTGACATCATAATTGAACATACAAACATTTTTTTCTATTTCCTGTATGTATCTTTGCATAGAAAAGGTAAGATGATAGACTTTTTAACTATTTTACGTTAGTGTCTGAATCTACAGATTTTCATATACATTTTGTAGAATTTTCGAACGAGCACAATAGCGATCGAACCTTTCGTACAATAATGTACCAAAACATAACTCGATCCAGACACTGTTGTAACCTGAGAAAAAAATGGAAAATGATACCTCGAAATGGAATGCACATCCCGTCAGCAAAATGTATTAAGTACCCCCCCCCCCCTTTCCCCGCGGCGAACTCACCTCGCCGTCCTTCGGAAGGGATAGTGGGCTTAAAGTAGGTAGAAATACTTCCAGCCCATTCAAAATAAATTACTGAAAAAACAGGAGCACCATCAACTCTAAACAAGAAACCAAGATCAACTGATGCGGTGCAAGCTCCCTCCCCTTTCTGATTGGTATCGTCCTCTTTTCCCGATATAGGTAAACAGTCACTCGGAATATGCAGATCCTGTTATAATATCAGATATTTTACAATCCATTGGAATAAAGACAAAACCCATTGAAAATCCTTCACCCACAAAAACTTTAAAGAAGCCTCAAGATATTGTCAAGGAGATCTCAATGACGCCAACAAAAATCCTTCCCAACAGTCTTGTATCAAAAGATGCCCCGCAGCAACACGAATTCAGCCCTGAAGAGCAAGATACGTTGGATAGATTGACATCATGTCAGAACAAAACGGTTATTGATAATTTAAAAAGTGGTTTTTGGAAGAATGAGGATTCGGACAGTGCCGGGAGTGATAGTGGCAGCCCAAATCATCCAAGAAGATGGATGAATGTGTTTAATATTTCAAAACGAGGTTCGATTACTTCATTGAATCGAGGCGAAGGAAATCGGCTAATGATCACAGCTGGAGATGATCAATCTTTCGAAATTTCGAACGTGGCTCAAGATTTGCAAATTCCTTCTTCTGACTTGAGGGGACACAAGGCAGAGAGTATGAATCAAAGTTCAGATACTTATGGCTCTAGTGTCTTATTTGAGGGCGCAAAGGACAAAGGTCAAACAATCACTCTAAGTGGTGCCATTGGAAGTGAGGACAGAGGATGCAATGTCAAAAGGGAGAGTGCATCTTTTTCGAAGGACATCACGGATCTAAGAAGTGACATTGAAATGGAGGGCAAAAGTCATGGTATCACAGGGCAGAGTACATTTTTCATGCATGATTCTTCGGATGATCAAATAGAAAGACTGATATGCGCAGTTCCAACTCAGCGCACATCAAAGGAAGCTGACGAAAAAAATCTTCCTGAAACTAAGATCAGGACAGAAGAAAACTTGAAAGAAGGAATCGGTGAAGAGAATAAAACAAATCAATCAAAATTCACAAATAAATTAAGCACATCATTCTTGTCTTTGCATAACCGACGTAAAAGTGCTGAGGATGTTCTTTTGACTAAAAATACAGTTGAATCTAAAACGAGGTTTGAAATGCCTGGAAAAGGATTGCTCAACAAGGTGAAGAACAATGTGAAGTTTACTTTACCATCGCCTACGTTAGGCAGACGTAAAAATGACAATATGAAAGAGACAGCTCTTGATGAAAGTGACAGATCTGAAAATGTGGAACAAACAAGGACTACATCATTATTATCGTTTAAACATAATGTCGCAAGGAAACTATCATATCCAGGACCTTAAAAGGGAATCGAATTGGTTGAAAGCTGGCCTCAGCCAAGTTAAAAATATACCCTATTGCATTTGATAGCTTTACACGTGCCGTTTCATTGTGTAGCTAACTGTCCTAGTGAGAAAACGAACTCTTGCTGTCTGCACAGCACTGCTTTTCTGGCCTTTATGTAAACAGATTCCAACAGACAAATTTTCAAAGCCATCTTCAAATTTCGTAGCACAAGGAGAACTTAGCAATCTTTATCTTTGATAAGCATTGATACATTTTAGTTTTCGTGCGAGGACATGAAGTAATGATCGAAAACTGAATGACGTCGTTTTTGTCACACCGCATTTTTGCAGGTGCAAACAAGTTATTAAACCAGTTTAAATCGTATGATGTTTCCGCAAGAGGTTGTTTATCAAGAATGCGTTATCGAAAATGGTAAGATCACAGGTAGAATTATTGAATACGCTACAGGTGTCCAACTTTCGGGATTATTTCAAATCAACCCAGGTACATTCTAAAAACCAACCGTTGAATCTCTAAATCGTCATTGGTAACGATTTAAGGGATATGAACTGAGAATATTGACAATACAACGTAGATAAACAATTCCAAACAGTATGTGCCTTCTCTACAGGTGTGGGGATAAAATAGAACGTGGTTTCTATTTAATTGTCCTAGGCATGCGATGAATGAAATCGTGTTAGGCGTAGGCTGTGGAACAGGTACCAGCAGTTTCTCATCATGAACCCAAGTAGGAATCCTAAACCTTAATTTCTTCACTGTAAATCCTTAAAATACTTTCGTTCTTTCTGCAAAATTCTGCGACGAACGAAATTTCTTCTCACAAGAGCGATGTTTTTATGTAACCTATAATGTGCTACACAAAACGTTCTTAGTCCGATCGCTAGAACCTTTCGAGTCAAATTCTGTTCTAATTGTTCAATCAAAGAGTACTAATTACATTCGCAACTTTTGTTGATTGTATGGGTTGCAGTAACTTGAATTAAATGGTTTATATTAAGGGAAGAAGTTCCAAAATCATGCTTGGAATGGAATAGACAAGACCATGATGAATTAAAAGAAATTAATTATCTCAGCAATGTTGTTGAAATCAATTGAATTCTAGCCAAATCAAGAAATGGGTACTGGCAACTGTTTCTGTATGAATTACCTTGTTTATCGTTAAATTACCAAATCTGCCTTTTTTTCAGCAAAGATATGTCATTGCCAAGTCAGACAATAGCACCTTCAAATAAATAAATTATCTCCTAGGACGTTGATTCAATCTTACAGGGGGGCCGATTCATCGTGTTGCCATGATAAACAAACAAACAATACAAAAATCAATGGGGATTAAATTTCGTTATTTGATTGGCTACTCAGATCTGTGAGCCAACAAATAGCCAGACACATTTTTGTCCTTGTCATTTATTTAGGCAGGCAGCACGAAAAGAGGTCTCTTCAGTCTCTTTGCAAACTGCAATACGAGGAAGAAAATGATATTTTAACAAAGACTGCACACCAATGTGAGCAAGGTCACTTCTTTGTGGTGATCAGCCAGTCAGCGAGAGACAGAATAGAGCAACACTCTTTTCGCGAAAGTTAAGAAACATTCACTTCGAAAATAACAGCATGAAAAAGGCTCCTTGCAATGGATAGCCATCATTGGAAAGTGAGTGATCGAGTGAGTTAATCAGTAAGTAAATCAGTGAGTAAGTCTGGGAGTCAGGGAGTCAGTGAGTGAAGATATTCACATCACATAGAATTACAAATCTCTTCACAGACAAGGAGAAAAGATGAGAAGAAAACGTACTTTTATTTCAAAATGAAATTGCGCCCCCTTACATTGCAGATTTGTGTATTCTTTTGTTTCTGTATAATTTATTTGTATACAAGTTTAGCAGAGGCAGCAAGCGTGATAGATATACACAGATCAGTATGTCGAAAAGATACCCTCATGAAAGCAACAGATCGCAATAAAAAACTTACTGCAACTGCTTCCAATATCATATTACAATTACATGAAAAGAGTCTTTCACGTTGTACGATTAAATGTGTGAAGAATGAGAGATGTGTATCTACTAATTACAAAAAGAATTTTGCGAATGAAGAAGAGAAAAATTGTGAATTATTGGATGTCAATAAAACATCAGCAAGCGTAACATTGTCAGATGAAAATGGATGGATACATTATGAGCCAGTCATTCAAGTAAGTAGATTTAAACGATTTCATTAAAAGATAAGATACCCTTAAAGCTGCCATTTGTTTATCTAGCACAAACTCTAATTTTGTACAGTAGAAAGTAGATTTATTTCAAATACGGGTGTAGTTCAAACAGTAGTGCATTAACTTCCCTTGCGAAGATCATTCGTCATCAGGGTTCATCATTCTTTGTACGGCACATTCGATGAAGAAAGGCACATTCGATGAAGAAAGGCACATTCAATGAAGAAAGGCACATTCGATGAAGAAAGGCACATTCGATGAAGAAAGAACCCCAGTTATCCCACTCCCCTAATTCAATTGGTATTCGTCCGTAAAGCTCCCTTAATTTGTTGCCTTTTATTCCAAATAATATGATTTTCCTCCCAATTTTTCTGACATCTATAAGCAAAGATTTGAGCAAGTTTTGAGGCTTTACTTCGATGTACTTCAATTGTCTGTTTCCAAATTTTTTGTATCGTCAAATGGTCTTTTATTTATTTGGTCCTCAAGTATCTTTCCCTTGTCCTTCAGACCGGTCCACGATGTCGTCTGGTTACATGCAATGCCGGATTTCAATGTAATGAAACCTGCCAGAAGCTAGCTGGATACGAATGTGTTGGTAAGTTGGCGAATTTTGGCGTCAAATCTTTCGAATCTTCTGAATCATTGGGACAGCAGGCGTCAAATCTTTTGAAACTGATCAGTTATTTGTTTCATGAAAGCTTTGAAGCCATTGCAACTTGTAGATTAATAGCATAGCAGAGAAATAGTGAAATTTGTCCTTGGTGCGTAAAAAATGTCAATAATCCCCGTTTGAAAGACCCCTACTCCCTGGATATCAAGGCAATAATATTGGGCAATATGTTATTCGATATTAGACATGTCACGATAACATGTCTACCATGCGGATTGTTTTTTTTTCGGAGTGTCTTTTTTAATCACCCCGTAGAAAATTATATTTCGGGAAAGTTCACCATATGTTGATCAATACAAGTCTCTCTTTTGTCTACTTTACGATCTAGAAATTTGATGATATCGCAACCTCAAAATTATCTGAAATATAAAAGATATGTAATTTGAAAATAATCAAGACTAGTAAAAATGCTCCAGAATGGAATCAATAGCTGAAAACTACCTTTTGAGATGAAATAGATATTCAGAAATAAAGGTAGAATGTCCACCAAGAGTAAGCTACCATAGATCCATTTATACTTATATATTTATGGTTGCATTGAGTACCATGAAAGAGAAGCATTTATATTTCGAAGAGAATTTAGTCAATAGATGCTGCCAGACATCACTGCTTTTTAACGTCAATTAGATATTCACTAATCTACCATTTACTCTAAAAATAGCCTAACCTCAAAGACAAGTCCTTAAGTTCCGAGTGCAATTGAGCATTCAACTCAATTCAATTCAATTCAATTCAGCAACTGATTCATTTTCCAATCACTTCAACTCAATCAGATATTCAAATCCTTATATTCTGTTTTGCAGATGTAAATGAATGTCTTAGCAACCCATGTCAAAATGGAGGGACCTGTAGCAACCAAGTTAATCAATATACCTGCACCTGTGTGGCTGGCTACATTGAAACGAACTGCCAAACAAGTAAGTAGGTCAAACAAGAAAATAGGGCAAACTGAGTTTCATTGCTCAATGTCCCTTCTATGTTTGCAACCAAATATAAAACATAGGCAATCAGTATAGATTCTGCTGTGTGGCTGTTACACTCAAGGAATTGTAGTACATGTAAATAGAGCAAACAAGAAGATAGGGCAAACTGAGTTTCATTGCTCAATGTCCCTTCTATGTTTGCAACCAAATATAAAACATAGGCAATCAGTATAGATTCTGCTGTGTGGCTGTTACACTCAAGGAATTGTAGTACATGTAAATAGAGCAAACAAGAAGATAGGGCAAACATGAAAGTAGGTCAATCAATACAGCTGTACGTGTGACATGTGTGACTGGGTGCTCGCAACCGTTTTTTCAAATAAATACGTAAAACTGAACTTCTTCTTGGAATAAAACTTCCAGATGGACTCACGAAATAGTCAAAGTTATCACAACGATAATAACGAAAAAACAACGACAACATTTTTCAGATCTGTGTTATAGTTTTTGTACTACGATGTTTCAAAGAGGGTTTATATTTTTCTGTCTCATTACATTTATAGCTTGAATAACTAGTCTTCTTGTTTGCAATCACAAATTACATTTTATCTAGCTTTACAATGAAAACATGGAATGGTATCATCAGAAAGTCTGGCCTTGTAATACTGAGTACATTCAATTTCTTGATTTGCCTCTACAGATTTTGATGAGTGTGGCAGTAATCCTTGCCAAAATGGAGGAACGTGCATCGATGGAGTAAACAAATATACATGTAATTGTGCTGCTGGTTATGTGGGAACTCATTGTCAAACAAGTAAGTAGATCGAACAAGGAAATATGTCAAGCAAGAAAATAGGTCAACTAAAAAGTAGAGCAAACAAGAAATGCCATTTATATCAACTTAATTTCGGCTCTTTCAAGACCAATACCTTTCAAAATATCGACAATTTCCCAAGTTATCTTAGATGGAGACGAAGAGTGCTATTTGCGCTGGGATCACAATAAAAGAGACGACCTAATCGAGTCCGTGACCCCTTTTTATGACGCTCAACTGGTGGGCCTCTACCTGGGATCGAACCTTGTTCACCTGTCTGTTCTGGCTGCAAGCAAAGTCAGAGGATTACACCACTGCGCAACAACATCATCGTGAAATTAGAAATAGCTAATATTGGGTAAAGATTAAACCATGAAGTTTAAAGAGAAAGATTAATCAAAATCGGTCTTGTGTACTATATATATTTTTTGGCACCTGACAAGCATATCTATTTACATCCCAATTTGTTTGCATCCCAATTTGTTTACATCCCGATTTGTTTACATTTAAGATATCGATGAATGTGCAAGCCAACCATGTCAAAGTTTTGCTACCTGTGTCGATGGTGTCAATAAATATACTTGTCGTAAGTCTGTTATATTTCATTATATGCTTACATTTGTACCAAGTGAGTCAAAAGGTTCCCTAGTGGGTACGTACTTTTGGACCAGGACATTTTCCTTCTGTTACAACTCTGGCTCGCTTTGTAGAAACTACAAAGTGTTAAAATCAGTGGAAGGGCACTTGACTACCAATCTGAGCTGAGAGTTCGTGGTTCGAGTCCCTGCCCAACCGGTTACTTAGAGGAAGGAGAGTCGCCAATCCTCTGTAAGTTCAGGCTAAAGAAATCATGATGTGTGGTCACATAACATTGATGTGTGGTCACATTCCGTAGAGTGGAGGGACAAGAACATTGATGTGTGGTCACATAGAGTGGAGGGACAAGAACACTGCTTTGATGAGCTTAGCCTCTAAGTTTTCTAAGAACTGCCTTATAGGATGCTAGGTAGAGATACACTGAAAAAGAATAATTTGCTTCACGAGGAAAATTATCATATAGTGATATTGAAGATTTGCTTACTTCGCCAATTAAATTTGAAACAAAATAATGAACGCAATGTGTGCCAACTAACTACTTAGTCGGTGATTATTTTCTTGTCTACTCAATGTGAATTTTAATAAAACGAATTAATACCTTACTATACTACAAGGACGATTCCGCGAAGCGAAGAAGAACATGTTACTAAATCGAGCCAAATATACAACCACAAAAAAGCTACAAGTAAACGATTTTCACAATAGAATTTAGAGTCTGTTTGAGTATGTTCTTATTAACGTCGTTAAAAAGGTCTTTATCACCATATTACAATAAAAGTTGCATAAAAACATTGCTTGAGAGGCTGTTCATGTGAACTAATGGTCGTCATACTACCGAAACTCCAGCGAGAAAATCCGATGATTGAGCGATTAATTGATTGACTGATTGTTTCGTTGATTGATTTGTTGATTAACTAACTGTTCGATTGTTTTTTAAATCTTTTTTTTCCAACAGAGGATACGTGTACCAGTTCCCCTTGCTTAAATGGTGCAACCTGCATTCCCAAGGCCACGTCCTATAATTGTTTGTGTGCACCTGGTTACATTGGCCAAAGATGTGGCAGTTGTAAGTCATACAGCATTATTATCAGAATAGAGTTAGTGTTTTCTTTGATTTAAAGCATGAAAAGGAATGACCTCATATAAATTGCACTGCGCAAGAGATATACGAGAACTGTATTGCCTATTTTTATCTTCTGAATAAAACGAATAAGTTTGAGGGAGGCAGCTAAGGTTAAGATATGTCCTTCTTATGTGTTTGCTCAATCGCCCTTTAGCGTTCACAGGGAGTTAGTTAGCAAGACAGAGGCATCGTTCATGGCTTTCCTTTTACACTTGCTCCTTAACAAGACAATTACATGTTTTCTTCCTAGAAACATCAACAGGACAGCCGGAGAAATTCTTTGTTGGCTGTCAACAGATAATGAATGATGTTAAAAACATGTTCTTTTTTGTGTGAGATTAACATTGCATTTTCTTTTCCAAGCAACATCAGCAAAATACACGTCTTGCAAACAGATGCGAGATGCTACTGGATGGACAGCTAATGGGGTGTTTACATTGTGGAATAAGGCATTAACACAAAGATATAATGTGAGTATATCAATCAAACGTTTGATCAATCAATCAAATATTTTCAAATGCGTTTTAAAATTCAGTTCAAATGTTTTGATATGATGAATCATTATTTCTCTTCGTTGCGAATGACTCTCAAAATCATTTTCATCAAGATCCTGGTTCTAAATTTGTTTTATTGTTTTTAGGCGTACTGTCATATGTCCTACGGAGGATGGACCCTAATTGCCAGATTTTCAAACAAGGACACAAAGAATTGGATGCAAACGTCTGGTCATTATTGGTATGATCAACTAGCTACTGGTGACACAACAAATCCATACACAAATGCAGATATGATCAATGAAGCATTTTATGAAGCACCTGGAGGATCGATAAAGATATCAAAAACTGACAACCCTCTCACATGGATAATGTACACAGTATCGAGTTGTCTTGGTGGAGCGACATTTCGTAGTAAAATCATAAGTTATGGCAATTTCAGGTAAATAGTCAATTTAATGCTCGAATGATGTATGTGAGGACTTTTCTAAACGGCTGCCACTGCTACCTGGTTTCCCAAAAAAAAGTACTCCGGTTTAAAAAATCACCAAAAATCAATTATCAAACCTTTGATAAAATTTCCCTTTTCACTTGTTTTGTCAAGGACCCAAAAATATTTCTAGATTGTAAAAGTTTTGCTTTTGATACAACAAGATAGAAAAATTCCAGGTGGAAAAACCTTATTTTGAGCTATAGTTTTTAAGCCAAATACTCAATCGTGCTTAAGAGTCAAAATTTTCAGATTTTTTATCATCGTTTAAGTCTCTAAAGATAGTCTGCATTTCTTTCTTTCATTGATGACCAAATTAGAAGCTTTCCATGCACAAAAATTTGATCTGGCAATCACCAGTGATTTTTTGCAGTATGATTCAAAACCAGGTAACTCCAAAAAGAGCTAGATTTGCTAATTTTTAAACCAATTACAAAATTTGCTATATCTGGGAAAATTATTTGGTCCTTGATCTACTTGACAAAAAAAGAAAATTTAAGATCGGTTGTGTAAGCAAATTTTGGTGATTTTTCAAACGGGAGTACTTTTTTTTGGGACACCCGGTACCTTGTATATCCAAACATTTGTCATAAATTGCGATAAAGGTCGCTCAATTCTGCATCTCTTGCATCATAACTACAACATCGATTGCATTTATTCTACAGGAATGAAAACGGTACGCTGTCTTGCTCTCTGTTGTGAAAGTCAATTGGGCTCCGTTCTTTTTTCGATCCGATCTGGATTTTTTTCATCGCAGCGCACACAAGAGCCAATCCCAAAAACATCGCCTTCAAACGGGATCGGAGCCATTTAGATCCATTTCGTTGAGATATGCGCAGTATTCTCGTTAAGATCTGGCTCAAAGCAGATACAATAGCAGATTTCCATCGGTTTGGATCTAGAACTTCGCGTCTACACGGGAAACAAATAGATCGAATCCAAATGAGAACGCGTTTTTAGCAGAGTCAGCTGGCACGGACAGCAGATCCAAATGAATCGTATCCAGTCGATCCGGTGTGTACGCACACTTTGGGATCGGATCTAAATAGCTTGGTTCTCACTGGTCTGCACGGGGTCTAAGATTTTGATCTGTTACAAAGCTGTTACGGCTCCAGGGCATTTACACTGCTCCTGGGCAAGATTTTTCTATATATGGAAGGAACGAAAATGAATAGGCAAGAGCATTGTAAACGAGATGCTGATCGGTTATTCTTTGTTACAGACCCATATTTGTACCACTGCAGTGTAAACGGGGTCTTGGTCGCTCGTCATTCCAATCTGTTATATTTATCTTCAACGCATTTATCCTCGATCGATTGAATTTGACAAAAGTGCCCATATTGATGGAGTCACCAACCAGAATATCATCTGTCTTTGTAGGAACAATGCTCCGTGGTCAATCGATGCATGTAAAGGGAGCTGCCAAGTACAAGCCTACAGTAGTGGAGTTTCAGGAGTGTCTGGTTTTTCCCAATACAGTTGCAGTAGTACAATCCAAGCGAATAATTACATTGGGTTTTGGTGTCATTATAGCACAGGCGATGGTGCTGTGATTATGATTGGAGGAGGAGGAAGTTCATGCAGTCGTGCTGACCATGGCATTGGAGTCACGGAAGCTGACAGTCCAAAGTTCGGCTCACCAACTTATTCTCTAGATTTTGGGAATGATGGACAAGGTACAGCAGTGACGTCATATGGTCTCAATCTCTGGATTAGATAAGCATATAGACAAACTAACAAATAACTATCCTCCACTACAAGCCCCTTCTTAGTACCCCCTTTCTCCCTGATGGTCTAGGTCTATGGATTATGGATCAGCAGCAAGCAAACAGGTAACTGTCCTCTAATACACATTGCCGTCCGTCGCACCACTCCATCTATGGATGTGCTCGATAAACGATGGCATTGAGGATACGGAACACTATTTGCTGTCCTGTCATATGTATTATGTTTAAAGACGTGATCTTCTCGAGCGTCTCAACGCAAAATACTACATAGAGCCTTCTTGCATGGCGACGAGAGGATGTCAATTGTTTCGAATACAGAAATCATTAAGGTTACTTTGAAATATCTTCATGCATCAAAAGAGTTTCGATACATTGCTGCTTCCCTCTCCCGCCCCTCTCGTGAACAATGTTTATCTTGGTATTATGTAATGTTTTTTGTGTGTCTTTTTCTTGTTTCTTTTAGATATGTTATGAAAGTTTGTTCTAAAATAGTTACACCTTGGAGCTCAATTAATATTGAATGGATTTGCAAGATTCTCTTGTCTCTTAAGTTAATTTGATATCTCAGTACATGCCAGGTGTCCCGATTCCCAAGTACTCCTGTTAGAGAAATAACCATAATTTATGATAAGGTCGATCTTCAAATTTCTTTTTTGTCAAGTACAGTAATAACTAAATCATCTTTCCAGACAGCTGGTCTTGTGTCCTTGTGATTGGTTTTGAATTAGTAAATTTTGCTCTTTTTAGTGCTGCTTGATTTTGAAGCATACTGCAGAAAGCACTGATGATTACAGTACCACATTAGTTTCCTTTTGTTTATTAAGCTGCTACTTTGAGCTGCTACTTTGAGCATGAATATCAGAAAGAGACGCAGACTAACACTGTAGACTTGAAGGAAATGCAAAATTTCATTGTAATGGCTCTTCGGCCGGCAAGATAAATGATGTTGCTTAAAGAGTACAATTCAGAATGAAGTTTTCCAATGCAATGCAAATGCAATGCACTACAAATCCAATGTATATTTGAATAAGTTTAGATCATTGACAGCGCAAGTTGTATCTGGCTGCAAAGCAACTCTAATTGCTAGTTTGATTAGAAATGCACCCCTTTTGAGGAACATTTATGTATATAGTTTTGCTTTTGTCAGTCATAGTTTTCCGTATACATTGATTAGACATATACCCCTTATGAGTAACATTTATATAACAGCTAACTTGTTAGAAGTCTGTAAGGTTGGCTATCGCGCAAACATGACTATATATTGCAGTTTTATGCATATTTTGATTTATTAATTATGTTCCCGATAGAAAAAATATAAGAAACACGTAAGAAAGTTTTGGTAGCAAAATGGCCCAAAAATTGAAGAAACTGCCTACCAGCCCCGGACCTTAGTTTCTTATAAAAAATGAGTGTATTCGCGGGCATCTAATTTGAGACAAGCAGTCACGAAAATAACCTCTGTGCAGAATCGTATGCATGAAGATGTTTTGGTTCAGTGTGATCACGTGCCTTCCCCAGTCAATGGCGCCATTGTTTGCTGAGATTCTGCACCGTTCCTCTCAACTTCACCTGCGACATTTGCATCTGTAGCTGTGTAGGAGGGAGGTCCTTCTGGGTCCTTCTACCTTCAGTGATGCTGCGAATACTAGCCTCTGTGCAGGCCGCCGGTTACATCATCCCCTAAAGTTGACTTATTTGCATAATGAGTACTATCAATAAGTGGCTAATGATTCGTTCGTTCTAGAAAACGATTGTTTTGACATAATTAAGCTGCTACTGAAGTCAAGAACGTGCCAATTCTGGGTAAATTTGTTGTTGTGCCAGGGTAAACATCATGGTAATTTATCCATCTTATGGTGTCAAATCTGTCTAACATGAAATAAGCCGACGTCAAATGTTGCTATAGGATCGCGGGAAACTTCTGTCTTGTATGCGCTTTATGTGCGCTTTCTTTATTTCAGTGCCAATTAGCAGAGATAAAACGTTAATCAATCGCTTTAACGAGCGTCACGGAAGTGGGTTACTTACTTTCTTTCTGACAGCCTGACATCGAAGCCCCTTCTTAGATTACAAAGTTGGACTTTGTAATCAAAAATGGAACCCTGCTAAACCAAAAAACCAAGCATTAAAACTGCTTCATAACATAGATCCAGGGGGTGTACTTGACTTAAATTTATACGGGGGTGACGAAATTTGTTTTTTGCACCATGCTCCGGAATTTTTCGCTCCAAATAATAACCGATTCTAGAAAAAATTGATGAAAAGTATACTCCAAAATATGAAAAATTTATCGAAAAACGACCCGATCTTACAAAATATCCCCTGTTGAAATGTTTTGACAACCTGCTCCAGAATAAGGAGCTTATTGTGATACCCTTTGCTAGAAAAACATAGGAGAAAATGATACCCTGAAAAACGCCATATATCCCCGTCGGACATTTATACTAAGTATGTACCTCCCCTCCCCCGGGCATAGATCTTGAATCTTGAACAAAAGATTTTCTATTTGTTCTCGTCATTTTCGAGTTATCAATAATGACGCCTATCACAAGTTGATAAATATACTAAAATTGTGTTTGACTAGGGGCCTGGAAGACTTGAATCCAGCTGGAATCAAGACATAACTTTCCTATGGTGGTAGCCCAACCTTTTTAAGTATTAATTGCATGAAAATATTGTTGACATGAATTTAAATTATAGCTTGATTAAAGAATGATAAGGAATTGATGAAAAAATGCTGAATTGGCAAGCAACTGTTTTTGTTTTATCTGTCATTGCTATAGTTGCATATGGGACAATTCTAATTTTGCAGGTGTATTGGCATTTAACAAACACCAGATTGTCAAACGATTTGAATTGTTTCTATGACAATCGACAAACCAAGAATTATACCATCCAGTAAATCCGAATTATAACTAGTCATTTGATTGGCTACTTAAATCTGTAAACATTACATTTTCCCACAAAATAAGATAAGATCTTGAGCGATTTGAAAATCAACAACCAGATGAAGGCAGCGAGAGAAACACCATCGACATTTTGTTGCCGAAATTTATCGAAGATATTAGCAGTTCGGTTTGGAATTGAGACATGTCAAATGTTGAAGTTTGCAGAAGAAGAACTTCTGGGATGAAGTCAAATGTTGGAAAATGTTAAGCAAAATTCGTTGCATGATTGCAGCTTGGCAAAATGATTTCCCTTTAGCTTAACATGAGGAGCTAAACGCATCATAAATGGAAAATGAAACTACGTACTATCATGTTTTCACGGATTAATTTATTTGTTTATTTCTGTATAATTTATTTGTATACAAGTTTAGCAGAGGCAGCAAGCGCGATAGATATACACAGATCAGAATGTCGAAAAGATACCCTCATGAAAGCGACAGATCGCAATAAAAAACTCACTGCAACTCACTCCAATATCATATTACAATTACATGAAAAAAGTCTTTCACGTTGTACGATAAAATGTGTGAAGAATGAGAGATGTGTATCTACTAATTACAAAAAGAATTTTGCGAATGAAGAAGAGAAAAATTGTGAATTATTGGATGTCAATAAAACATCAGCAAGCGTGACATTGTCAGATGAAAATGGATGGATACATTATGAGCCAGTTAAACAGGTAACATCAATTTATTCTATTTCCGAAAATAAGAAACTGATAAGAAGCTATATCGAGACAACTCATTTACTGTATATCATCTATGTAACTGTCATAGGAATCAGAATTTACAACGGACTATTGCAACCATGGTACTACATCAGAAATGTATTGTAAAGTGGGTGTAAAGTGGCCACTACAAGTATCTCTTATTTTGTTTTCAGACCAGTCAACACCGGTCCACAATTTCGTTTGCTTGGACATAAAGTTTCTATAAATCATAGATTTCGTGTCTCAAAACAGTGATACCTGTTAAACCGTAAATCGGTCACTGCAAGTACTTTCCTTCTATTCTTCAGCCCAGTCCACGGTGTCGTCTGGTTACATGCAATGTCGGATTTCAATGCAATGAAAGATGCAATAATTCAGTCGGATACGAATGTGTCGGTAAGTTTATAAATTTAATATATTTTACGATACAGTAAAACCAGATTCACAGTCAAAGCTTGTTTGTCCCTTTCCCCTTGAGGCAATTCTTTGTTACGATGCCATACGATACGGGATACGGCGCAAGGCAACTGAGTTCAATTAATCCAATTCTGTTACATTGCGACGAAACTGAATCCATAATCAAAGCGTCGTTGATGACGCATCCCAGATAACAATGACGCGCGGCAATGCGACGACGATCGCATCAAGCGTCAAAGAATCTCAGGCTAAACAATTATCAAAAACATTGAAATATATCGGAAAAATATTTAATAAAACAACAAGAATATTCAACTGACCTTCCTGATCTCTTCTACAATGAATCATGCCATTTCAAACCTGACATTAGAAGCGCAATTAAATTTGATATCATACCTCTGGTAGCAACAGAACAAAAACTGGGATGCAGCAGCGACCAACAGCAGCGACCACTTTTGCGAGAACTCTGCCCTTTTTCCCAAAATTATACTTTCATCAAAGCAAGGCTTTCTTCCTTCCGCGTCAAACATTCACTTTGTTTAACTTAACTCATGGAAAAATCTAGAACCTTAGGGCCTGTTTATATAGCGAAAAAACACCTCACCTGCCAGACCCGGGGCTGACGGGGCAAGATTCCTCCTTCCTATAGAATCCCATTGTTTTTTTACTTCGCGTTTATATGATAAACGTGGATAAACGCGACAGCACCGGTAGGCCTATAGTGAGATATCGCCTGACCAGGGCCAGGGGTCGAATCTCACCTGGGCGAGGTGAAAATTTTCCATATGAACGAAACACTGCCGGTATGGTGAGGTGTATTGGCTTTCTTCAATGATTTCTATTGGTTTATTTGTTCTGATTTCACGGATGAGAGACTTTACACCACCCCCATGCTCCACCTCGCCTCTCAGCCCCGGGGGCTGACAGGCGAGGTAAAATTCTCATATAAACAGTGGCTGAAATTTACCTCACCTGTCAGCCCCGGGTCTGGCAGGTGATGTGTGTGATAAATGTGACGTTAGCAAAATTTGAGCTAGCATTCACACGATACCGTTTTCAAAGAGTTCTGTTTTCAAAATCTACCGTTTTCAAAATCTGCCGGCGAAAAATGTGCCGTTTTCGTGTGAACGGAAGGCCTATGCGTCACATTTTTCACCGTTTTCAAAATATTCATGCATCGTGTGAATGCAGTCTTAGTAGATTATAGTTCATATCCCCCCTTTGAGCTGTCCTTTAGATCACAAAAATGCATATTACAGCCCTGAAGAAGTCCTGCATGGCAGGACGAAATATTGGCAAAAATTAAATTAATCGTATTTGCTGTTGTTTTTTTGTCGTGTTGCGGTGTTTCTGCCTTTAAATTTATGAATAACTTCCCTGAAAGCATTTTTTATCTGAGTTTGAAAGCCTTTACACGTAGTCATGGTTTCGCTATTTGCCTCCACTGATATACAGCTACAATTGCCAATTACTAATTGTCACCCAGGGTCCTTTGCGGGCAAGCTGCATTTTCAGACTGTCTGAAAATCGAAAGTCAGATTTGGCCTGAACTGATAAAGAAGTTTTACTTTAGTTTAATCATGGGTAGTTAGACACTGCTGGTGTGCTTCTATGGCGGAGCACTGGATAATATGTATCTGCGGGGGAAATTTTTTATAGTACTGCGGAGGAGATATCGAAAGCTTAATATTTTCGTTCTTTCGATATCTCCTCCGCAGTACTACAAAAAATTTCCCCCGCAGATACATATTATCCAGCGCTCCTCCATAGAAGCACACCAGCAGTGTCTAACTACCCATGGTTTAATTGTTCTGTCAGTTCAACTGCAATGATGTGCATGCATATTTTCTACCCAGGCCACATTTGAATTTTAGATAGTCTGAAATTGCAGCCGCCTGCAAAGGATTGTGGGTGACAATGGTTCTTTAATCATCTCAAAAGGGCATCCTGATCGTTTGTTTTTTATTCACAGATATTGATGAGTGTCGCAGTAATCCTTGCCCACCTGAACACATCTGTATCAATGGTGCAAATGAATATACTTGTGAATGTAAGTCAATATCTTAAAGGAGATGTCACTTGGCCCTTAATCGTGTGCCAATCCAATGTCCTTCAAACGAATTTGGCACTAATCGATAGCTGGGATATATTTTCGAACAAAAAATGTTCGGACGTTTTTTTATGGAGCTTCGGACGTTTTTACAGAAATTTCAGTCGACTAAAAATTATATATTTTCAGTTAATTGTTGCTTATTTCAATCTAAGATATCACACATTTATAGATAGCGCTTCATTTTAGGGGTTTTTGGTCAGAAATGTCCAGAAATGATTTTTGTCTAGGGTGATGAAGATGATCGATAAGATGAAGAAAATATAATATTAATTGAAGAAAATATTAGTTGAAGAAAATATAAATTTTTTTCATTGATTAACACTCTCGCCACATTCCCATTCAATGCAAAAGTGTTTCACGAGGATGACATTATGATTTCAAGTAGTGGAAATTTCTTGTTGTGGTTTTTGAATGGTACAAAAAATTTCAGACATTAAATATTTCAGACTATAAAAATTTCTGACATTAGCATTTTCGGACGTATGAAATGTCCGAAAATATTACCGTCCGAAGTTTTGGTTTTGATGTGTGTGCGGTCATGAACAAGACCATATTGTTTGTAGCCTTGAGACAGGTGCTCAAAAACTCTCTAAGTGGTTTCTTAATACTTGTAAGAAACTAAATGCTGACAAATGTCATCTTCTGATTCTTGAAGCTCAACTTCTGAAGCTCAACTCGTTTCACAATCGTGCAATGCAAATAGTCGCAAAAAATCAAAGATGTGAAGTTATATCACCAATAAATGCAGTTAAAAAGAGAGCCTGCGTGCTAGTATACAATGTCCTGCAGAACAATGTCTGTCATGCTTTAAACCAATACTTTATGTATCAAGAACATTGCAAGAACACAAGGAACAATCATTGTAGTGTATGTCTTCCACGGATAAGAACTGAATACGCGAGGAAAGGTTTCTACTACATGGGTGCAAAGACTTTTAATGAGCTACCACTGAGTGCAAGGACGTCAGACAATGCATCCGATTTTATGAAAATTATGAACACAATTTATACATAAGATTTTAATTTGTTATATTGATTTTTTGAGACCTGCAGTTGTAACATATTCATATATTTTCTTTTTAAGCACCTTTCTTTTTACAGGACAAACATTGATAACAGCAATTTCGTAATTGTTGAAGTTTTTATCCTGTTAAATAATTCGTTATTATTATTATTATTATTTGGCGAGAAAAACATTCACGTAACAGTGCATCTTGGCGCAACTACGATAACAGATATCGAGCCTGGCCTCCTGACTGTTCCGGTTGGAAAGTACGAGGATTGCACCATTGCGCCACAACAGCTGATACATAGATAGATAGATTGATTGATTGATTGATTGATTGATTGATTGATTGATTAATCGGTCAAATGATTTAATGATCTTCTTTTCCCTCACAGATGATGCATGCTCCAAGTCTCAATGCAAACATAAGATCCTTTTGGATGATTACAAAGTACGACCTGAGCTAAGCAAGCATAAGAAAACTAAATATTGATTTCTCCATAAGCCCAAATGATCGTTGATGCTGCTACAGTCAGATGAGTGTTGCTGCTAAAGTTGCCTTCAATAGAAAATCAAGCGCCTTGTATAAGAACAAGAATCGTTTGAAAAGCAATATTTTGATCTTTATGTCAAACGAGGATGATACGCAAAAAATCAAAAGTCATTACCCCTAGTTTGCTTAGTTCGTGCATGAAACTATTGGTGCATCTGTCTCAAATTAGATGTCATGTGAGATTTACGATAACGCAAAATTACTTATGCAGAACCCTGCAGAACGTTTCTATTCGCGGGCATCTAGTTTGATGAGACAAGCAGTCACGAAGATAACCTCTTTGCAGAATCATATGCATGAAGATGTTTTGGTTCAGTGTGATCACGTGCCTTCCCCCAGTCAATGCGCCATTGTTTGCTGGGATTCTGCACCTTTCCTCTCAATTTCACCTGCGACGTTTGCATCTGTAGTTGTGTAGGAGGGGGGTCCGTCTACCTTCGGTGATGCTGCGAATGCTAGCCTCTGTGCAGGCCGCCGGTTACATCATCCTCTAAAGTTGACTTATTTGCATAATGAATACTATCAATAAGTGGCTAATGATGCGTTCGTTCTAGAAAACGATTGTTTCAACATAATTAAGCTGTTAATGAAGTCAAGAACGTGCCAATTCTGGGTAAATTTGTTGTTGTGCCAGGGTAAACATCGTGGTGATTTATCCATCTTATGGTGTCAAATCTGTCTAACATGAAATAAGCCGACGTCAAATGTTGCTATAGGATCGCGGGAAATTTCTGTCTTGTATGCGCTTTCTGTGCGCTTTCTTTATTTCAGTGCCAATTAGCAGAGATAAAACGTTAATCAATTGCTTTAACGAGCGTGACGGACTTTCTTTCTTTCTTTCTTTCTTTCTGACTGACCTGGAGCCCCCTCTTAGATTACAAAGTACTTTGTAATCAAAAATGGCGCAACGTGCATTAACAAGCAAAGATCTTATATTTGTTTATGCGCACCGGGTTACAATGGGATAACATGTTTTAATAGTAAGTGCAGTGATATTATCACTAAAAGAACGTTATTACCATGACGTTACAATGGAAAAAGATATGTTATTGCTGCTAAAGCGCATGCGCGTAGCAGAATTTAGACGGGTTGATTGAAATTCCTGTGTCGATCTCCACGTATGGATGCAAAAACAAACAACAACAACAACAGAATTTGTGGCATCGTGCTTGCTATGATGACTGCCCACCACTTCGATTTTGGATGCAAGAAGTTGGCTCACGTTCATTGCGAGAAAAAGAAGGGGATTTTCACTGACTCTGGTACGTATCAAACATTTTTAAAATCTCATTTTATAGTAAATATGGGAGGATTTCTTTTTATCCTCTCTGCTGTGTCGTGCAGCGGATAGGTTCCAGAAGTGGAAGGAAGATTTCACCAACGAAGGCCTAAGCGTT